>JAEIFU010001656.1:0-61995 GCA_018904235.1 Lordiphosa stackelbergi | reverse complement strand
GGAGTAAACCCCCAATATAAATTTCTTGAATCTTATTTGGGTAATGAAGTACTTGTATTTGTACTTGTTTTGTTCCTGTCTTGAGATTTTCGTCCAGTCTCATAAGTTCACTCGCTACTTGTACTCGTTACATTTTGATCTCCCCACCTCCAACGTTTTTCCCTTACAAAACCGAGCAGATACTTGGCTAAAGTTCATAGTTTTTTTGTTCTGTTAGCTCTACAAAAAAAATGTAGTACCAGAGGCGTTTTTTTTCCCCGCATGCTTTGAAAATTTCCTTTTTAATTATTTAAATTAATTTGAATTCTCTTCTCTCTCTCTTTCTCTCTTCCACTTTAGCCCCGTGCGACGTCCGTTAGGCCACAGTTCGACGGATTGGCTCCCACCCAGATTCGACCTTGCTCCTGAAAACGAATTCTAAATGCCATTTCATTTTTTAATTTATTTTAAATGATATTTCATAATGCTTATGTTTATGATTTTAATTTAATAAACAAAAACAGTAAAAAAAAATATAATAAAACTATAACAAAATATTATATCGAAACGACGGGAGGCAAAATGTGCACTTAGGCAAAAAACAAAACCACAACAACCAAAAAACATACATAAGTTCTTTGTGTGGCGCAGCCATTTGCTGTCGAACACTACGCCCCGACCCCGTATTTGTATTTATATATATTTTTTATACAACTTTCAAACATGCATTCAACCATCTGAGAAAAGCGAAAGTGAGCCCCGTCACAAAAAAGTCAAGGGTCGACGCGCCAAGTGTTCCATCAGCAACTGTTGCCCAACGCGAAATATTGTTTCTTTTTTTATTTAAATCTTTTGCAATAAGTCCAAAACACTTGGCTCTTATGTCTATGTTAAACTATTTTTTATTTGAAATCAAACAAACAAAAAAAAAAGTATACAAAAAGGAACAAAATAAATGTAAATCAATTTAAAAAAAAAAAAACAAACATTTTTCTTTCACTTTACTCGCCGGGAGCTCGGGATTGGCCTCTATGCGCAGCAATTGCCTGTGCTGGCCTATAATATGCTGAATGTGATTACATTCCCTCAGCTCACACTTGAACTCGTCCAATGTTTCATAGAGCACTGGATACAGAGCCGGCAGCAGGCCATGATCCAAGGTGGGAAACAAGTGATGCAACACATGATCGCCAAAGTGTGTAAGTACCAGGAACTGCGATCCTTTAAGTTCACCGCGATCAATAATGGTATCCACCTGGAAGAGACCCCAATCACGATCCTCGCGATTTGCATCACCCTCATGATAGATTTCTGGATCGTGATGCGCCGCATTCAAACCGATGACACAAAAATGCAAAACTGGCAATCGAAGTCATTGCCAACCATTGACGGATACAAAGAGCAGGCTGGCCGTATCCCCGGAGCACAGGTACATGGCCAGAGGTATCGAAAGGGGCAACAAATCGTGCCAGTACATAATGTTTGTGTGACGCAACGAGTAGAAAATGCTGCAAGGGAAAAGAAGGAAAGAGAAATTCTTAATTTTAAGTTCAAAACTGCATGCCATTTTAAGACTAAAACAAATATCTACGCAGCAAATCTGGCCCAGCTGGAATCCCAAGGGAAAAGGGATTAATATCTCCAAATAATCTCCAAATAGATCCATGTGTCACATAAACTAACAAAGAACAGAGCAAATTCTCAGTTTAACTGACACAAAATAGCTATCTAGGATATGAGAAAACAGCCCTAAGACATTCAGAACTTCTACCTGTACCGATTACAAAATTTGGAAAAAAAAAAGGTGTGAGTGTCGTCAACACTCACGTGGCTTTGATGTGAAACATAATGCTAAATTTAAAGGCTTAATTTCAAAATCACAAGCTCTCTCAATGACATAGAAATCATCCTTGGCAATCTTTCAGAAGAGAAAAACTTACAGAGAGAAGAAATACCAATGTCTTTTCTTTCAAGTCACTGTTAAGTCACTGTCAAGTCACTGTTAAGTCACTGTCAAGTCACTGTTTAGTCACTGTTTCCTTTCAAGTCACTGTACAGTCACTGTTTAGACTCGTCAAGTCACTGTGAAGTCACTGTGTAGTCACTGTCAAGTCACTGTCAAGTCACTGTTTAGTCCTAAATCAGGACTGCAAATAACAGTTATGGGGAAAAAAACATTATAAAAATTTATTAAATTTTTAGGACCTATATGACCGGGGGAGGCACCAGAATTAATTTTTTCGGGTCAGCTATTTAAAATGGCCATAAATTTATATATCCAATTTTTATCGAAAAAATTATTTTTAATTTATATTTTTTTAATTTTTATAAAAAAATTTTTTTTGAAAAAAATTATTTATAATTTTTAAAATAAAAATTAAATTTAATTTTAATTTTTATTTTTAATTTTTAAAATAAAAATTATCAAACAATTTTTATTCATAAAAATTAAAAATAACAGTTATCAAACAATTTTTATTATAAAAATTAAAATAAAAATTAAACTCAAATAACTTTTTAACCAAGCGCCCAATTACAAATATTTTTACATATATGTGATCTTTGGGTCACTATGTATGTATATACATTTCTATACGGACCTGGAAGCATGCCAAAGGTACTTATTTCGCGTTTATTTCTTACATAAGAAAGCCTGAGAAAATCTATGCGCCTGCTTAGTTTTTATTATGAAAACCAAAAAACTTAGGTCTTGTTGTAGTAACCTTTTGGTGACTTTTGTCAACGTGTCATTATCGACGCTGATAGCCCAGCGGTACTGGTGCTAGCGCACAGTTGTAGAGAAACGAGTTCGAATCCTGTAATGGGGGAAGGTTTTTTTTTTTATTTTCTTTTTATACACTTGAAAAGTGTATTATAATTTTGCCAAGAAGTTTGCAACGCATAGAAGGAATCATCTCCGACCACATAAAGTATATATATTCTTGATCAGCTCGTCATGCTGAGTCGATTAAGCTTTGTCCGTCCGTCTGTCCGTCCGTCCGTCTGTCCGTCTGTCTGTTTCTACGCGAACTAGTCCCTCAGTTTTGGAGCTATCAAGCTGAAACTTTGCACAGAGTCTTCTTTTTACTGCACGCTGCTAATATGTCGGAACCGACCGGATCGGATGACTACTTCTTGTAGCTGCCATACAAATGTTCGTTCGAAAAATGGGTTTTAGTGAGAAAAACTGGTTTTTTCTCAATATTATCGCTCTCAAACACGGGCATGGGTAATATGTAATGTTTTTAAGCTGATCTGCGAAGTTTGGTCGAAGTCGCTAACCGTTGAGACAAGCTATTTCAAGTGTATCAAAACTTCGGTGCAGACGAAGTTAGCTTTGCCTTTCTCGTTTTTTTTACTTATTTAACTTAAAGAGAATAAAAACAAAAATAAAACCCCATACCGGATTCGAGCTCGTTTCTCTACAACTGGGCGCTAGCACCAGTACCGCTGGGCTATCAGCGTCGATAATGACTTGTTGACAAAAGTCACCAAAAGGTTACTACAACAAGACCTAAGTTTTTTGGTTTTCATAATAAAAACTAAGCAGGCCCATAGATTTTCTCAGGCTTTCTTATGTAAGAAATAAACGCGAAATAAGTACCTTTGGCATGCTTCCAGGTCCGTATAGAAATGTATATACATACATAGTGACCCAAAGATCACATATATGTAAAAATATTTGTAATTGGGCGCTTGGTTAAAAAGTTATTTGAGTTTAATTTTTATTTTAATTTTTATAATAAAAATTGTTTGATAACTGTTATTTTTAATTTTTATGAATAAAAATTGTTTGATAATTTTTATTTTAAAAATTAAAAATAAAAATTAAAATTAAATTTAATTTTTATTTTAAAATTATAAATAATTTTTTCAAAAAAAATTTTTATATAAAAATTAAAAAAATATAAATTAAAAATAATTTTTTTGGGGGAGTAAATCTTGAAAAATTTTTTCTTTGCGACTGATTCTTTTGGGGATTGTCTTTTGACTTTTGTCTTTGAATTTTGTATTTGTTGCAAAATCAGCAGCTTTTATCATTACTGTAGTAGCAGGAGGGTTGTGTGTGGAGTGGGATAGTGTGAGTGGAAGTGGTGGGGAAGGGGTGGGTATCTGGTGGGAATCAGGTGAAGATTTGGTGTGGATCTGGCGGGGATTTGGTGCTGATCTGGTGGGGATCAGGAGGTGATGTGGTGGAGATCTGGTGGGATCTGGTTGGGATCTGGTGGGGATCTGGTGGGGATCTGGTGGGGGATCTGGTGGGGATCTGGTGGGGATCTGGTGGGGATCTGGTGGGGATCTGGTGGGGATCTGGTGGGGATCTGGTGGGGATCTGGTGGGGGTCTGGGGTGGGTCAGCTGGGGATCTGGTGGGTATGTGGGAAGTTGGGGGTGGAAAGAGTGGCTGCATTGAGGTCAAGTTGTGAATTCTGTGCTATAAACTATAATGTTGTTTGTTTGACAGTGACTTAACAGTGACTTAACAGACTTAACAGTGACTTAACAGTGACTTAACAGTGACTTAACAGTGACTTAACAGTGACTTAACAGTGACTTAACAGTGACTTAAAAATGACTTAACAATGATTTAACAGTGACTTAACAGTGACTTACCAGTGACCTAACAGTGACTTAACAGTTACTCAACGGTGACTTGACAGTGACAAAACAGTGATTGAACAGTGAATTGACAGTGACCTAACAATGAATCGGCAGTGACTTGACAGTGACCTAATTTTTTTATTATATAACATTTATTTATACAGAATCCAAAAACTGTCTTTTTGCCATTACTTAAATCGGTTGTATCAACGTAAAAGAGCTTCGCTCGTACCGGGTGTCCCATGACACACACTCTTTTTGTTCACTTTTGGGACCATCTTCGCGCACACCTTGCGCATGTTCAAATATCGTCATAATGTCGCGAAACACAAATTTTGCCCCGCGCCATCTGGGCAATTAAACAAACTACTTAGTCGACGGTCTGAGGTCAAAACTTTTACGCACAAGTCCGAACGTCTTCCAGCACGATCTTCATCGGCGACCTCCCCGTGCCGTCAACAAAGGCCTGGTGCCACCGGCACACCACTTCTTGCCAAAGCAAAATCTGCAAGCCTGCTTAATAATATCAAACGTCTCTGTCGCAGATTTACCGAGTTTTACACAGAATTTAATCGCGTTCCTCTTGCTGGCTTGCACCACTCACAGAAACATGTCACGCGAAAATGCCTGTCCTGACTCTCCAGGTGCTCGGAGAAAACTGACCAGCCGATCGGTCGTTAGCAAGGAACGCCCACTACCGAATTCAGATGATGGATTTGGGTGTTCCTTTGTTACGTACGTTACTTTCAGGCACGCTTATATTTGCAATGAAATAAGGTTGATTAAGGTGCCATTCGTTCGTTACACAAATAGCAAGTAGTATTTGAGATCAACTTATTGTACATTTTCTCTATTTCAGAGAATTTTGCATTATAACCAAAACAAATTGTTAAAGGATAACGAAAGAGGAATATTCAACGATTCTAAAACCGTATTGGAGAGCTCCATAGGAAGGTTCGTTCGCCCGTAATGTTAAATTACATTCGTTCGAAGGTTACGTTACGTAAGTTACATATTTGCCCACTACTATAAAACAAGTGGAAATGGTTAGGGTGGGGAACCGCAATTACATAATTGACCACACTGGTAAAATTCACAATCCGTCTGCATTCGCTTAATCTATTATTTTAACAGTTATGAAGGAAGGCAGGGTTGCATCCCTTTAGGCATTACTGTAGTGCCGCGTAAAATCTACATGAAGAGTCTTCAGAATCACTCATTTCAAAGAATATTGTAATCCGTAAAAATTATGTAGATAATCTAAGTAGATGTAGATGTAGATAATGTAAAATTTACCAATGGGGGATGTTTTAATTGCGGCGCATATACCAGACCCTCATCGAATGTAAATGCCAAATAAATGCAGAAAATAAAAAAACTTTTAATTTTCTTAATTCAATTTCACGAAACCCTAAGCAAGATTCTATCGCTTCTTCATACAGCTATCTTATTTCGTTAAAATCTACCCAAATCTATCATTATTAAGTCAAGGAGCCACAGTTTTGATGTATATCTGCTTGGATTTCCTTCATAGGTTGCAGAATTCCAAAACTTGAAACTTACTTGAAAAGTAAGGCCATTTTTCAATATATTGAGCTAAATTTGGAATGAAAGATTGATCAAAGTTAAATATAGAGCTCAAGGAAGAATAAGAAAAAAAAATTTTGGGGACTTCGACAATGAAGTAAAAATTATAAAGTTTTTCAAAATGGAAATTGTTTTTAGTGTAGGTGTATCCGGACCCGGAATACTTTTAAAAACCGATGAATGGGCTCACCTATTTTTAGGACCAAGTTGAAGTCTACCATAACTAAAGCGTAAGGTCACTAAGTCAGAAGTAGGAACATTAATGCTCAGAAGACTTGCTATCAATTGACAAGAAATTCAAGAGGCTTTAAGCTAAGTTTCTCTAAAATAATATAAGGACAATAAAACGCCGATCTCAAAGTTGGGATAGGTTTGTTTATGAATAAAGTCTTACTTGGGTATTATTTCAGCTTACGTTTACGACTGATTTTACTTAGTACTAGTACTCTATATACCTTTCAGCTGATCATTGATCATGATTATTTAAAGATGATTAACTTACCGCGTGCCCATTTGTATAAAGAAAGCCACAGCATAGGCCAATGGTTCAGTCACCCAGGATACATAACGCATAGCCTTACTCTTAATATACGGATTGGGTATCCAACACAGCAGTGGCTCAAACATGGAAAGCTCCAGATCAAAATAGGAATTCGGATAGATGTGATGTGACAAGGCGTGTGAAATGCGCCAGGAGCAAACGTTCATTAGGCCCAGATTAAAGGTGTACATTTGCCAATTATCACGACGATGGAAATAATTGTGGAGACAATCAAATTCCAACAAAGCGCCACTCCGGCCAATATCAGTGCCAATAGGCTGCCGTATTTGGCACTGGCAATGGCAAAGAAATAAGTAGACAGCAGCAGACCCAAGTGGATTAACTAAAAAATAGCATAAATATTAAGTGTAACTTATTTAATAAAACTTTTCTACTCACATCACTCTTAGTTTGGGCCTCTTGTCTATGGTCCGAAGCTTCTCGCTCACTCGCTTCTTGAGTGTCTTGTAGAAACCATTCTCGTGCAAAGTCAAAGTATAGATTCTTGGTTTGGCCGCATCTCGCACCTTAAATCTAGCTATAATTTTCTCTGGGGGAGAGGTCAAATGATGTGCCTCAAATGCTTCGGTTACGTCCATGCCTTTAGTTTCTCTCAACCAAAATGGGCCACCCGGATGCTTGGCAATGAATTCCGTAAAATCATAGATGCCATCGTAATACGCCAAAGTCCTTCGGCCTCATCATCCTGTCGCTTACCCTGCTGCCAGCTGTGCACAGTCACCAAAGGGGAGTTACGATATGTGGGGGAATTTGGTGGCGATGCCACTTTTTTCCACTCTTCAATCACCATTTTTTTATAAGACTCAACCGATGCGACGGAGAACAGCCTCCGTTACAAACTGAACGCAAAGCGGCATTTGTTTTCAGCTTAAATATGTTAATTATATAAAAATCGATTAAATAAATAAAATAAATAATAACATTTCTATATTGATAAGATTATTGTGTCGAATTATGAACAGATTAAAGCTACAGACACACGTGGTTGCTGAGCAAAATATAATGGGGATGTCATTAATCGGTAATCAGTTTGTTTTGGGTCTATGTGATAATGTGTGGCGCTTATTTACATATGATAAGGATTAACGCAAGAGAAGGTTATCGCTTAAAACTGACTTTGTAGATGCAGAACACCCTGCGAAGAGATTGTTAGAAACGGCAGAAATAAAATATATAGCTAAATAATCCAAAATAGATAGAAACACAAAATGAATTTAAATTAAAAGAAACCGAACCCTTTACACCTGTTTTGGATCCTATGAACCCAAGGACTAACAGAGGCTTTTAAAATCAATCGAATTCGGTAAAGCAGTGCTATTTTTAGCAGAGATGCTAAGCCAGTGTAGCTACTTTTAGCTCTGTAGTAGCTAGATGTAATTGCTTTGAAAGTAGAACTGCAATTAAATTTTTTGGAAAATGCATTCAGCTTCAAAAAAATCTCTCGAATTATTAAGGATTTTATGTCAAGGATGTTTAAGGATTTTTAGTCACTTTCAAGTCATCGTTTAACCACTTTTAGTCACTATCAAAACACTGCCAAGTCACTGTTAAGCACAAAAATGTCACTGCTTAATCACTGTCAAGTCACGTCAAGTCACTGTTAAGTCACTGTCAAGTCACTGTCAGAGATAACTATCAAGATACTGTCAAGTCACTGTTTAGCCAATGCTTAGTCACTTTTAAGTCACTGTCAAGTAACTGTCAAGTCACTGATAAACCACTATGAAATCACCATTAAGTCATTGTCAAGTCACTATTTAGTCAAGGTCGTCATTGTTTAGTCACTGTCATGACACAGTCAAGTCACTGTTAAGTGAAGTCACCGTCAAGTCACTTTTTAATCACAGTTTAGTCACTATCAAGTCACTGCATAGTCACTGTCAAATAACTGTCTAGACGCTGTCAAGACATAGTCAAGTAACAGTCAATCTCTGATAATTCACTGCCAAGTCACTGTTCAATCACTCTCAAGACACAGTCAAGTCAAAGTTGGATTAAGTCACTGCTTAGTCACAGTTTAGTCATTATCAAGTAACTGTCAACTATCTAATAGGTCACTGTCAAGTCTCTGTTAAGCCACTATTAAAGCACCATTAAGTCACTGTCAAGTCACGCTTTGGTCAATGTCAAGTCAATTTTTAGTCACTGTTAAGACACAGTCAAGTCACTGTTAAATCAAGCAACCGTCAAGTCACTTATTAATCCAGTTTAGTCGCTATCACGTCACTGACAAGTCACTGACAAGTAACTGTCAAGACGCTGTCATGTCACAGTCAAGTAACTGTCAATCACTGTTAAGTCACTATGAAGTCACTGTCAAGTCACTGTTCAGTCACTGTCAGGACACAGTCAAATCACTGTTAGATCAAGTAACTGCTTAGTCACAGTTTAGTCACTCCAAGTAACTGTCATCTTTATTAAGTCCCAGTCATTCTTTAGTCACTGTCAAGTCACAGTCTCATCACTATGAAGTCACTGTCAAGTCACTGTTTAGACAATGTCAAGACACAGTGAAGTCACTGTTAGATCAAGTCACTGCTTAGTCACAGTTTAGTCACTATTTCACTATGAAAGAAACTTCGAAAATCACCATATTTTTGTCGATTACAAAGCCGCTTTCGACACGCCGATAAGGTCAAGGTTTTTTTTAAGCCCTGTCTACCTTTGGTATACCAGCAAAGTACGTTCGACTTTGCATGATGACGTTGAGAAGCAATCAAAGCTCCGTCAAAATAGGAACGAACCTCTCCGATACTTTTGACACCAAAAGAGGTTTTAGGCAGGGTGATACCTTATCTTTAATCTGCTGATGGAGTATATACCCGGGCGCCCAAATGCCAACAGATCGTGCACCATCTTTAATAAAGATGTAATGCTACTTCGCATACGCCGATGATATTGACATTATCGGCAATATCGAACGGGCGGTAAGCATGGCGTTTTCAGAGATTGAGAGGCAGTCGGAACTGATGGGCTTAGCAGTGAGCGAGGACAAGACAAAGTACCTAGTGTCCTAGAAACAGAAGTACACGCGTCTTGGGCAATCTGTTGCAATGGGAGAGTACAACTTTAAAGTTCACGAACCACGCATAGAATGGAGCGCTAGCACATTGACCTATTGCCCACTTTTGAAGCTTTACATTTAGAGCAACGATGGTCACCGGTTGCCCCCACAGGCCGAAGACATTACGCTATTTACACAAACACGAGCCGAACGCAAACCGAAGCTGAGGCCAAGAGTGTTAACACCTCAACGGTGGAAGATTTACGAAATCCGGATTTCTTAACCCGTATATTTGTTTCGTTTCGAAGTACTGATAACCGGGTTTGTAAATAAACTTAAACGGTTACGGTTATAAGAAATAAATTTTTTCGGTTACGGTTTCGGTTACGGTTTTAGTCTCTAGCTACAGTCATTCGTTTTAGTGCAGTTTTAGCTCAAACTTACCGTTTTTTTTTTTTGTTTTTTAATTTTGCCTTTAAATGAAAAGTTTATGAAAGGGTATTCCATATTCTTCATTTAAATGTCTTGGGTCCGTGACCTTATCACCCAAGTCAAGTCTCAGTATATTTAAAGCTCTCTGAAAAAAAAGCATTCCCTATGTTAAGTATGAGATCAATGGGCCTCATATGCATTTGATAAGAAAGAGAGACATAGAGAGAGAGAATTCACTCTGAAAGCTCCTCTATCAGGGCGCTTTGCTTCCATTTAATTGATCGCATAATTCCGCTAGCAAACACACAAAAACAGAACAACGCTTCAGATAGAAGCTCAGTAGGCGATACGTAAACAAAGCAGCAAGGCGGATTAAGGTTACCGGTTTTTGTTTTATTCAACAAGTAGTTTGGACTTGGGCACCTTATTGAACTCTATGCGATAATGGCACCAAATGCTGAAGAAGTGAGTTGGCAGAAATCAAACATTTCCCGAACATATCCCAGCTATCGAAAAACAAAATCATCACCAACGATGGGTAAACAATTAAATTTTGATCAAAATGGAAATATGATAACCCACAACTTTCCCTACCGTTTTAGCTGGCTAGAGGGCAAACATCTGGATGATGAGGCAGAGGGTCTTTGGCGTATTAAAGATAAGCTTTATGACTTGACAGATTTTGCTAAACGCCATCCGGGTGGAGCATTCTGGATACAGACGACCAAAGGCACAGATATCACTGAACCCTTTGAATCACATCACATAGAAGAAAAGGCTCAGCAAATGCTGAGTAAATTTGAAGTGCGAAATGCATCCAAGCCGCGTAACTATAAGTTTACCTTCGAACCAAACGGCTTCTATATGACCCTGAAGCGGAGAGTGCGTGAAAAGCTAAAGAAGATTGAATATAAAACCAGTTGGAAGACAGATGTAAGTTGATGGAGTTGATTAAATTTGAAGTTAGAAAGACCATTGCTAGATAGGAGGGTACAATAAGAAGAATAAGTAAAGAGACTAGCTAAAGAGATGAAGGAGAAGGAGGAGAAGAAGTAAACTCACTCTTGCTTGAGAAGGTTAGCTTAGCTAGCAATGCTACCCTTTAAAACCCTTCCCCAAAAGACGACGAAAGAAAACTATCTTAGAACTGTGCTTAAGAACATTTCTTTGTTAGACTTCAATAGAATTTTACAGCTTTGGGCCACCGTAGAACTGTCCATTGTTTATAGGAAGTCTTCTAGGAAGAAAATATTAAAGGAAACAAATATTTCCCGAAACTCGTTTTGTAGAAAATCCCTAAAGAATAATTCAACAAAGAAAATCTATCAGCAAGACACCCATTCTTATTGCAATATAGTCTTTGAAATCTTCTTTCTGGAAGACTTTGTATTTAGAAAACTTGCTTCATGGAAGACTTTTTTCCTTAAGGCATATTTACAGCCAAAAAGATCCATTTCTACTGAACATTTTGTTTAGTGTAATTTGGAATAATGATCTCAAAAAACGATTTCAAAAATTTTTCATGGCTCTGTTTTTGAAATAAGATTTTTTCCATTTTTTCGGTTGGTGCTTTTACATCTTAAGCCATATCTCACTTCATAAGTTAAGTAAGATAAGATTCATAAGAAGTCAGATAGAGTCATAACAAAATTGCAAAAGAAGAAAAAAAAGGAAAAAGCTGCCAGATGCTAGTACTGGCCCCAACGACCACCCATCGGAGCTAAACGGGGAATTCCTAAACGACTTGACAGTTGGGGCCAGTACATTAGGCGAAGGTCACTGATGATCTGGTAGAGGTACCAGGTAGACCAAGCCCTTGTGTTGTGTTGTGTTTCCGTTTTTGAAGTTAGGCAAAAATAACGAGACCAGCAGGTACTATTGATGGTTTGATTATCCTAAAAGGTCGTTAAAGCACACAGTAAGATATTAATCGAGAGGTCATTGAGTAATCGCGAAGAACATTGTTTTTTAATCGGTTTAGTAGTTTGAATATAATAACCAAAAATATTTCAAAGATATTTTAAATTTTTGGACGCCTGGAAAATATAAAAAAATCAAAAAAATTATTTGTATTTTTCTACCTAAGAATCGCACTTCTACGGAGAAAACCAGATAACGATTATTAAAATCTCTGAACAAACACAGGAGCTGTGTGCAATTCAGTGCAAACAAATTTGGTATTTTCGTGATTTTTAAAAAAAATTTTCTTTTTGCCTTGACTTTTGTTCCGTTCTTAATAATTATTATTGTTCTGGCTTTTCGCTTACTTCATAAAGTGACCTAAAGACGAAAAAAATGCAAAAATGGTTATGGAGATTGATAGATTTCTGACCTACAGTATAAACATCATGATATTTGGTTAATTCGTTTCGTTTGGATTATGTAACAGAGGATTTTATACAAAGACCTAGTTTCAAGAACAAATTAGGAAAGGAAGTTTATAATCATATATTTTTGCTCCAAAAATGAAGTCTTCTAAAGTAAAGTATTTCAAGTAGAAAGTTTAAGAATATTCTTCTTTAGACATTCTCTTAGAAGACTTTCTTAGATGTCTTTTTCAAATTCTTCCTTGTTGGTAAGTCTGCCCTTCTAGAATATTATGGTTTCAGCAAACTGATTGGTACTACACTCAACAAAAAGGACGCCTGACAGTGTTATAGAACGATCAGAACGGAATTGGTACCGTTTCGTACTCAGCAAATCAATTATGTTTTGTTCTTCTCATATTTTTGTGTATCAAATTAATATTCTAAGTATCAATTTGATACACAAAATGTCAATTTGATACAAAAACGAGAAAGGCAAAGCTAACTTCGTCTGAACCGAAGTTTTAATACACTTGAAATAGCTTGTCTCAACGGTTAGCGATTTCGACCAAACTTCGCAAATCAGCTTAAAAACATTACCCATGACCCATGACCGTGTTTGAGAGCGATAATATTGAGAACAAACCAGTTTTTCTCACTAAAACACATTTTTCGAACGAACATTTGTATGGCAGCTACAAGAAATAGTCACCCGATCCGGTCGGTTCCGACATATTAGCAGCGTGCAGTAAAAAGAAGACTCTGTGCAAAGTTTCAGCTCGATAGCTCCAAAACTGAGGGACTAGTTCGCGTAGAAACAGACAGACGGACAGACGGACGGACGGACAGGCGGACAGACGGACGGACAAAGCTTAATCGACTCAGCTCGTCATGCTGATCAAGAATATATATACTTTATGGTCGGAGATGATTCCTTCTATGCGTTGCAAACTTCTGGGCAAATTATAATACACTTTTCAAGTGTATAAGAATTAATAATAGTTCGATATGTACTTACAAAACAAGTATTTCGGGTTTGACAAAATCGTACTTGAAATTAAAGTTTTGTACTTTCCGTACTATTCACACTGTTTGTACTTGATTCAAGTAAAAAGTTCTTGCTTTTTTTTTTTGAGTGTGTCAAATATATTATTTTTGGCTCAAAAGTGAAGTTCTAAAGCAAAGTCTTTCAAGTAGAAAATTTAAGAACATTCTTCTTAAAAGACTACAACTTAGATGTCTTTTTTCAAATTATTCCTCCTTGGCAGATATATTTTTGCTAAGTCTGCCCTTCCAGAATATTATGGTTTCAGAGAACTGATTGTTGCGACACTTAAAAAGAAAAGAACGACTAACAGAGTTATGGAACGATCAGAACGTAAATAACGTTATTATCATAATGCCCTTAGTTAGTCATCGTTTTGAAACTATTGACAATTATTTTCTCTTTCATATATCGTTTATAAAATTGACTTTTAGAAAGTATTCAAATACTATTTCGAGAATATTAAATTAAAAGAAAATAGCTAGTATCAGGCTGACACGTTTTATAATTAATTTTTATACTCTGTACCGAAGGTACATAGAGTATATTAAGTTTGTGCAAAAGTATGTAACAGGGAGAAGGAATAATTTCCGACCCTATAAAGTATATATATTCTTGATCAGCATCAACAGCCGAGTCGATATAGCCATGTCCGTCTGTCCGTCTGTCCGTCCGTATGAACAAACAGATCTCAGAGATGGTAAGAGATAGAGGTTTGACATGTATGGGACAAATGCTTCTTATACTTGCAGGCAGATCAAGTTTATTTTTAA
Source organism: Lordiphosa stackelbergi (assembly GCA_018904235.1). NCBI lineage: Eukaryota > Metazoa > Arthropoda > Insecta > Diptera > Drosophilidae > Lordiphosa > Lordiphosa stackelbergi. The sequence continues at coordinate 47,706 of JAEIFU010001656.1, read as the reverse complement.
TTTTTGCCACGCCCCCTCCCGCCCCCGCAATTTTGAACAAACGTCATATCTCCCACAGTTTTGTAGATAGATGATTCGTATTGATTCGATTCTAGAGATAGTTAGTCATTACCAAAACATATCGATTTGCCAAAGAAATGATAAAGATCGGATGAGCGGTTCTCAAGTTATGAGCAATTAAGTGAATCACCACCCGCCACTCCCCTCCCACACTTTCACAACCAACGCCGCACAATGTTAGAGAGAGAGAGAGAGAGAGAGAGAGAGAGAGAGAGAGAGGAGAGAGAGGGGGAGAGAAAGAGAGAGATAGAGAGAGAAACTTAGAGATGAGCGCAGCAGCAACAGTGCATTCAGCTCCTTCTCTAGGTACAGAGTATGTCATAGTCGGGCTTGACCAACTTTCTCACTTGTTTAGTATCAATTCGGTACTAGCTATTCTCAATTAAATATTTTTATACTCTGTACCGAAGGTGCATAGAGTATGTATATTAAGATTGTTCAAAAATATGTAACAGGAAGAAGGAATCATTTCCGACCCTATAAAGTATATATATTCTTGATCAGCATCAACAGCCGAGTTGATATAGCCATGTCCGTCAGTCCGTCTGTCCGTCCGTATGAACAAACAGTTCTCAGAGATGGTAAGAGATAGAGGTTTGACATGTATGGGACAAATGATATTTGATAAAAGATCGGATGAGCGGTTCTCGAAATCAAATAAGTGAATTACCCCCCCCCCCCCTCCCAACTTCTCACAACCAACGCGCAATCTTAGAGAGAGAGAGAGAGAGAAACTAGAAACTACACAAAAAAAAATGATATGATCTGGGGCTCAATATTATATTTTTTCATATTAATAAAAAGCCGATATGACAAACTTGAAATTGACCTGTTCGAAAATATCAAAGTGAACTTTTCGGCCATATCAAAATTATATTTTTAAGATTAAATTGATATTTTATAATTTTATTATTACAAAACGAAAAAAAAATGAATTACAAATGGCAATTCAATACTATTAAGTTTTGTTTCAGCTAAGCACTATTTTTTATTGTTCTATAGAAACAGAAAAAGAAAGAATTTATAATTTTTCACCCCGCCGCCTTGACTGGGGATCGAACTCGGGACCACCTGCACATTACAAATTGGCATGGCATCTTACCGCACTAAGCTATCACATGGCTGTGAGCCTACTTATACATTTCTTTACGTTGCTTGAAGTTTCAATTTGAACTCTATCTGTCTCTTTCATTTTCGTGTTTTCTATACATCCCTTTCCCATTGTGAGTCGAAAATAAAAAAATATCCGTTTGACAAATTGATATTATTTTTGGTTAAAATGAAACGTTATGGCATAGAAATGATATGAAAAAAAATGATATTTGTAAAAATATCAAATTAACCAGCCCATATCAAATTGATATTGACCTGTTTTTTTTCTGTGTAGATTTGCGTTGTCTCGAGTAGAAAACAGCTCTAGCTCATTATCCTAAATGGACACCATTTTATCTAGGCTTCTTGGCCTTGACGATCAGATGCTTCTGGGAACGCAGAACGGCGGAGGCGCGGTAGAGAGCAACCTTATCAGGTCCTTGTGGTACTTAAAACTTGGTACTTGGAAGATCAACAGGTTGTTCAGCTTTTTTAGGGAACGTCTAGGGCCAGACTTCAGACGTCAGCACGCACGGTGTTCTTGGCAGGACGCAGTGCAAATTTGCCCTTCTTCAGCACGGTGCTGAAACCGTTCTTATCGCCAGCTGAGACGACGGAAACGGTCTTCTTATGCACAATACCGCTGTAGCGGTAAGAGCTGACATGGGCCAAGTTGTTGGGCACTGTGCTGAAGGGTTTCTTAACATCACATCTTTTCAACAAGAAGGGGTTGTTGTTACGAATGATCAACCAATTGAGGTGTGAAGAGGTTGAAAGACCTTCGAAACTAGATCTATGCAGCTTTGTTGTAAGCACGGATTGGGAACAGAATAAGAATGTTGTGGGCCATGAACCAAAAACATTTAGTACTGAATTAATGCGTTCTTTTTTGTTTCAACAATTTATTGGGGTTAACTAAAGTTAACAACTGTAATTAATTTGGCGACCTTTCTAATGTTTAATTAGCGAGTTGAAGCTTCCGAAAAGTTGCGATTGTTCACAACAGTAAACAACTAATGCATTGTACATCAACAAAGAACGTTTTGTACCTACTTTAAGTATGCAAATTTTTGTTTTTAGAGTTAATAGAGTTAGTTGACTTGAGATGAACAAATAGATTTTCAAATAGTTCGAAAATTACTTGACAAACCACTAAATCGTACTTGTATTAAGAATTTTGTACGTATATCAGGGGCCGGCAAAACACACATGCTCATTTTGGCGTTGCATGTGTGAGTTTAGCCGAGCGAGAGCGCTTTCATTTAGCACTTCACCAGTAGAAGCTCGTATTTCGTGGGCGTGTCGACGTCGCTGCAGCAGAGGGCATTTGTATACCCAGAAGATAGAAACGTGCCGGACTCTGACGTTTATCAAGATCAATCTTCATAAAAGACATTCTTTTTTACGAATTAAGTTTTGAGCAAGGTTACTTTTTGTATAAAGAATTTTGGTGAAAGACATTCTAATTGAAAGATGAACTTTTTGAGTTACAAATTATTAATTTAAAAAAATAATTATTTCATATTGTGGAAGGAGAATCAGCTGTTTTGAAGACTACCTTCTCGAATCAACACTTTTGTATTACAAAGATCTAGGAGTAAGATTTTTTATATACACCACGATGTACTATAAGAAGTCTTAGCTTATTGAATGACTGTTAACGAAGGATACCTTTTTTCCCTTTCCCTTTTCTAGTTTCTTCACACTGGCATCTTGGCTGCAGTCTTTCTCTTTAGCTGGCTGGGCACTATTTGGCAATCATTAATCATTCAATCTTTGGCTGGTTTAGCCCTGTGTTGGATAGCCACTTCATCGCACAACTATTTCCATCAACGCAACAATTGGCGCATGTATTGTTTCAATTTGTCGTTGATGAACGTGAATGATTGGCGTTTATCTCATGCTCTGTCACATCATGTGTATCCCAATTCTTTGCACGATCTGGAAATGTCCTTATTTGAGCCATTTTTATGCTGGGTGCCCAGCAGACATTATGCAGGACGAATTCAACGCTGGATTTCGGTGGCCATTTCACCTTTAGTGTATATTGCCTTGAGCTGGGTACAATTAATCACACGGTGAGTGGCTAAAACTTATACTGCTTCCTTTCAAATCAATCAATAAAATTTTCTCTTTTTTCACAGCATTATTCTCTCTCTAACCAAAGTAAATTCCATGTATTGGGATGATCTGATAGGTTTTAGTTTACCTCTATTTCTCTATCTCAGCACAGGAGTGGGACTTGCTGCGGCCTTACTCAGTTGGTTAACTATACTCAGTATAGGTAGCTTTATTTTTGGATTTGTGGGCCTTACAGCTGCTCATCATGATCCAGATATTTTACATGATGGTGACACACCACGCTCTAACTGCGATTGGGGATTATATCAATTGGATACCATTATAGATCGTGGTGATATTAAATGGTCTGATCTGCTGGTGCTCACACATTTTGGTGAACATGCGCTGCATCATCTGTTTCCCACTTTGGATCATAATGTGCATAAGCAACTGTATCCGGAATTGGAGAAAACCATGCGAGAGTTTAAGGTGGAGTTACGGGAAATGAATCATTGGGGTCATATTAAGGGACAGAATCAACAACTGTTACGCTTAAAGGCAAATCCTGTGGCACCGGGCAGCAAGAAATTTAAATAGAAATGCAATTTTAATTGGGTTGGGATCAAGGGAATAAAATACAACGTTTTATTAACCAAAGAAATTTTTGTTTTAATGGATTCTAGTAAGGTATTCTGCGAAGACCGGGAGTACCTTGAAACAGTACAGATAAAAATGTTTGTATGTTACTTAAGCTAAGAACTTTGGACTACCAGGAATACAGTGTTAATACAAATCAATCGGCTTTATGCATTTTTGATAAGAGCTATTTCTATCACAATTTCCCCATTTTAAATTCTCACTATCTCTCGCTCTCCGCTATGACAAAAGCTTGCTCTTTCTCAAAGCTTTTAGTGGGCATATTTAATTAGTTAATAAACTGCTAGCTTGTCTATCTTTAAGTGCAAACATTAGTTGAAAGTCGTAGACAATTTTAAGAAATATTAAAAAAATTAATTACCGAAAACCAAATGATAATTGTCAGAGAGAATTCAACCAAATTATTTATTTCTGCTGTCTCATTCTGACAGCGCACACTGGGCCAGAAACCGCAAATTTAGGCCAAAGGTTATATTTTTTTTTCTAGCATAGCATTATTTACGCCGTTTAGCTGCCAAATGGCTTATTATTTTCTCCGAATATTCTATTCACTATAGCTTGAGGTATGAGCTAAAGATTTTTGTACAAACAATTAGATTTTGAACTTAACGAATAGCATTTTGTATGTAAAATGACAAGAAACAAGAAAGGTACGGTAAGAGTAAAAAATCTTAATAAATCTATAAATAAAGAGTTTCAGTACTTGATTCAGACCCACCGACGTGGTTATGCTTGGAGTAATCTTTAGTTATGCTTGGAGTAATCTTTGTACATAGGTAGGCTGGCCAAATTAACCTCAACCCACCTCCCATCCCCCTTCTTTTTTTCCCCTCCCTCCCAATAATTTTTTGACCCCCAAACTTGGCCTTGCGGGGGCCTCCGGGGGCCAAGGGTTAGTGTGCTGGACTGCTGGGCGGGAGGTCGTGGGTTCGATCCCCGCCTCTGAACATTTAATAATAAAAGTTGTTTTCTTTCTTTAGAAGAATAGCTTTTACACATACGGTCACCGTCACCAGCTACGCATTCGTAATGGGAAGTTCGGCTCTGCATACATCCTTATTACCCAGTCCTCGAAAAAAAATTCATATATAATGGGTTGTTAGCGGCTCTCATGATTTTTGGTGACACCCCATGTCTATTTAACACAAAACAACTTTACTACAATTAAACACGCGTCAAGTTCAGCATAACACAAATTCAACACATTGCAATTGTAACACAATACAAGTTTACCATAAGCAATTTTAGCCCAAGCTAATTTAATCATTCGACAATTCCACACGCAACAACTTAAACACGAAGAAATGGATTTAAAGTGAACCTATGACTTCTATTTTTTTTAATCGTGGACCCTTAATTCCTTGACACGTAACTTTATCATAAAATTTCTTATTTAATACTCATCAATCTAAAAATCAGAAAAACTACGAGGAAAGTACAGGTTGAAGCAAAAAGAGTGTACGATTCGCTTGTGTAGCCCTGCATTTTTAATATCACTAGTTTAGAGAAATAAATAAATTAAATGAACTATTTCTACTAAAATTGTTTTTATACCCTGTTCTCATTAAAAATGGGAAAAAGGGGATCATGAAGTTGTGCAAATGTATGTAACAGCCAGAAGGAAGCACCTCCGACACCATAAAGTATATATATTCTTGATCAGCATCAACAGCCGAGTTGACTTAGCCATGTCTGTCTGCTGTCTGTATGAAGACGTCGATCTCAGAGACTGTAACAGATAGAGCCACAATTTTTGGCCTGTATGTAGGTGTATACTGTACCCACATCGAGTTTGTTTCAAATTTGGAAAATTCCTCCTCCTCAGAGACTATAAGAGGTGGAGACACCAATTTTTGCAGTATGTAGGTGTATACTGTACCCAGATCAAGTTTGCTCCAGATTTGGCAAATTCCTCCTCCTACTTCTTCTAACCGCGAAAAACTGTCAGAGCTACAATTTTTAAGCTTGGACATATAATATATATTCAGTAAGGCCCAATATCTGTCTATTCTATATACCACTATAAGATCCGAGCAAAAACACCGAAGATATGCAAGTGCGCCTCCCCATTTAGTCAAATAAATTTTAAAATAAAAGGAGTTCAGAGCTATAGGAACCACATTACTTGGAACAGGGTATTTTTCTGTCAGGGCACTCGACCGCAACACTCTTACTTGTTATAATTCGGCCATATTTCTACTAATTAAAACGCATATATGGTGCGAGTGACCAGTTCTCTTCTAGAAGCTGAATGTTTATTAAAGTATTGAGTTTTCCCTTTAAACATTTTTTGGTTTTACCCCAACAGAGAAATGCCTTATTACTAACGATGTGTCCCTTCTTGGGGGTTGCTTATTTTTTAGGCTCTAATTTATTTTGTGCGTGGGTGCGGTCTTAAATGCACTTGTTCAAATATCTTTGAACATCTACTATCCGTAAGAATTAACGTAGCATTCCATGAATATTGTTATTTTACATTTCAATAAATATTTTGTTAATCCAATGTAAATCAGTTGCCTTTTAAAACTCATAAACATTTGGGGGGGGAATCTAGTTCTCCTCCCATAAATTTAAATCTTGATTTTCCATATAACAGGCTGTAACTTTGCTCTGCGGTCCTGACAAAATTGCCAAAAAATAAAACCATAATTAAGGAGCATATGTTGAACTATATGATGATATGGCGCCAATAAATGTCCGACAAATAGAATGGCTTGAGCGAAGGTTTAGGTTGATAAAATTCTTTTAAATCAAGTAAAATTTTACTTTGAAGGCCAATTTCGACAACAAATTGGCAATACTTATAAATAGCTGTTTGATTTTTCTCAGTTGCATTGATATGTGTACTATCCTATAAGCTTCATAAAATCAGCCATTAATGCTTAGTGTGGCCTACAGAAATTCAAGAACCCCAAGAAGTCGGAAATTTAGTTATTCGCAAATATCTTGAAACGGAAACTAAGATATGGCTTTGACCTGCCAACTCGTAATCAGCTAGAGTAGGCACGCAGGAATTAGTTAAAAATGCTCGGGATACTTTTCGCTGTAGAACAGTGTTTTTAATTCATTTTTGTTATCCTTATTTTTCAAGACTGGCTTTAAAAATTGAAATTTGTTGTAAAAAATGGAGAAAACATGATTTTAATTTAACAAATATATTTGATATGGTAGCCAGTCATTTTTCGATTTTGAGCATTAATTTAACATACTACTTATTTAGATATCGGTCTATGTTTTCAAAAGTTGAAAATAGTCCTTGAAAGTGGACGAAAAAGAAGGATATAAAATTTACACCTTAGATTACACACATAGGGCCTGGCCAGACCTTTTTACATTTTGTATGGAAACATACGGAATATAGTGTATTCTGATGATTTAACCTCTTTACATAGAACACGAGCATCAAAAATGGATCGAACAAAAATCCAAACTCAAATCAAAGAGAATGGCTTGATTTAACCAGTACTGAGCTCGATGCAATTTGTATTCTTTGGCTTCTGGTGTTTGTCCCGATATATTCGTACTCGTGCATTTCGTCAACAAACAGACAAAACAGCTCACATTCGTGATATATGGAACTTTTTGAATGAAAATCTTGCCAGATATTATAACCGTATGAAAATGTAACTTTCGGTGAGCAGCTGTATCCATATCAAGGCCGAACTAAAATTACACAATATATTCTATCGAAACCAGCAAGGTATGAGATCGTTACATTTACACAGCGGCAGAACAATAACAGCCTATAATTTCTTCACAACATAAGACGGTGGTCAACGATTGAAAGTGTCATTCGAGCCTTGGTATAATTTAAAGATAAAACTTGTGTTTGTTGTTAGGTTCAACAGATATAAAAAGAAAATTTGTTTATCACGAACAACAAGTTGGCTGCGATAAGACGAACCAATCAAACATGTTGGTCCATACAGACTTTTAAATTTAAGTAAAAACAAAGTCAAGTCGAATTTCTTGATAATGACAAAGGGGCACAAACACAATTAGTCAGCAAGAGCTTGGTATTATCTGCAACATGACTTCACATTAAAAGAGCATACGCTACCTGACACTCCAAACGTTCCAGATAAGCGGGTCTAATGGGGGGCCTATAGATTCGTCGCTGGCATTTAACTCGGCGGTGTTTGCTGAATTCATTTAGTTTGTATTAATTTGTTGATCGAAACGGACACAAAAATGTTGGAGTATCGCTTCGTTGTCAGCACTTTGCTGCTCTTGGTGCTGTTTTCCACTTTGCCCGCTCAGGGAGCAAACATTTTGGGTCTCTTCAGCAGTCACAGTCAATCGCATTTGATTTTGCACATGTCCGTGGCCAAAACATTGGCTGAAGCCGGCCATAATGTGACCGTGGTGTCCATGTTGAAGCCTACGGTAATGCATAAGGACATACATTTGATTGTAATACCCGTAACGGACGAGCAGGAGGAGATTCTGCAGGGACAAATGGTGCAAATGGCTTCGCAAAAGAATAGCGTTTTCGATACCATGAGACGTTTGATGAGCAGCATGAGCGTGATGATTGATTCACAATTTGATTTACTTTCCCATCCCAAATTCCAAGTTATTTACGAAACCAAATTCGATTTGATGATAATGGGTTGGTTCATCAATGACTTCCAATTGGGTGTGGCGGCCAAGTTGAAGATTCCTGTTATTATAGACTGGATGCAGGCTCCCATGGGTATCATAGATGATTATGTGGGCAATCCTACAGAAGTGTCGTATGTGCCCAATATGGGTACAGCGGTTAAACGCGGTGAACTTATGGGTTTCAGCAAAAGACTGCAGAATTTGGGCCATGGATTGGATGATACGTTTTACCCTTTCAACGTCAGATGGACGCATGAAGCAGTACTATAAGGAACACTTTGAAAAGGAACCCAATTTTCCCAGTCTGAACCAAATGCGTAAGAATATTTCCCTGGTCTTTGCCAATTGTCATTTGATCAGCGAGGGACCCATACGGCCTCTGGTCCCGGCTATAGTGGAAATTGGAGGCATACAAGTGAAGGACACACCAAATCCCTTGCCCCAGGATATACAAGAATTTCTGGAGAAATCTACAAATGGAGCCATCTTACTCTCCCTGGGTTCAAATATTAAAAGTACCTCTGTCAAGCCGGAGATAATTCAGACCATATTCAAAGTCTTGTCGGGTTTGAAACAAAATGTCATTTGGAAATGGGAAGATTTGAAGAACACCCCTGGCCAGTCGCCCAATATTTTGTACCAAAAGTGGCTACCCCAGGATGATATTTTGGCCCATAAGAATACCAAACTTTTTATAACCCATGCGGGTAAAGGTGGCATTACGGAGGCTCAGTATCATGGCGTTCCCATGGTGGCCTTACCCATCTTTGGAGATCAACCCTCTAATGCCATTGCCATGCAAAATGCAGGATATGGTCTCAACTTGGAACTATTGTCACTCGAAGAGGAAAGTTTCCGTAAAGCTCTGAAAGAAGTTTGGGAGAACAAAAAGTATGCAGAGGCCATAGGCAAATTCTCTGCACTTTATCGCGACAGACCACTGACAGCCAGACAACTGGTGCTCTACTGGACGGAGTACGTTTTGAGGCATAAGGGTGCCCCCCACCTGCAAAGTCCCGCCGTACACATGAGCACAGTGGCCTTCTACAATCTCGATGTGTATGCTTTGCTGATAACAGTTTTGTTGATAGTTTTGTTAGTTACTCGATTAGTGATCAAATTCATTTGGCGTAAACTTTTCCAGCGCACCAACAAACCAAAGAAATCGAAGAAGCATTAAATAGTATATTTATGTATAAAATTTTATTATATAAGATAGCTAAATACATTAATATCATGACAATTAACTGAGAAGAACTATTTTGTTTTTTTTTTTTATTCATTTCGTTTGTAGTTGAACACCTTTTCAGACCTCGGCTAAATATTTCGCACTTAAAAAAAAAAGAAAAAAAAAGATTGCAGATTACCGACTCGAACTGGAATATCAAAAAAATACAAGGGGATAATCATCCATCAGCCAACGCCTAGACAGAAAAAATTGTATCAAAACTTCTAATTCAGCAAAGCACGATACCAAGTATTTTTAGGCCGATACTTTGAACACTTCAAGTTTTTACACTTTTACACTTTTACGAGCTGATTTTATAAACATACCCCAAGGCAAAACAAAACAGTCTGGTAAAAAACTTTTTTTTTTTGTATGTACGTTGAGGATGTAAACTATTAATGCTTTGTTATTTTAATTTACAAAGACTAAAAAATACTTTAAAATTGTTTATGTTGTTTGTAAGTTATAGTGGAATGAATGTTTAAACTGTCCTCTCAAAAAATACCAAAATAAATGACAAATTTAAAAAATTTTCAACAAATATTAACACCACAAATATCTTTTCATTTATTAGTTGCTTTAGATGAAATCAGTCTCATCCAAGGAGCGCGAAAAACTTAAATTTTGTGTAATATCTATAAATCAGGGAAAAAATCTGTCTATTTCTACGCAAACTAGTCTCTCAGTTTTAAAGCTATCGAGCTGAAACTTTGCACAGAGTCTTTTTTCTGCACACTGCTAATATGTCGGAACTGACCGGATCGGATGACTATATCTTATAGCTGCCATAGGAACTATTGGTCAAAAAGTGGGTCTTTGTGAGAAAAACTTTTTTGTTTTTAATGTTAATGTGTCTTACTCCAGCAATTATTAATATTCAGGTGCCACATAATTCACTAGCGATTTGGCTTCTATGATTTGCCAAATCGCTCGAATATTTGCGCCATGCCAGAGTACTGAGCGATTTCATTTTTAAGCTAGTTCACAAACCCTTTCGAACTTGACTGCGTAGGGTAGACACCCCGCAAATGCAAATTAGGTTAAGACTTTAAATGCGTTTTTATTAATATTTTAAAATGTAAGCTTATTGGTTAGTCCTTTTAACAAAACAAACTTTATTTTCTTCAACTGAGTTAAATATTTGTTATTCCCACACAAAAATTCAAATTTTTCTGCCTTCCAAAATAAAAATGATACCTTGCAACGGACACGAGAGACGGCGCAAGTAGATGAAGCAATAGATATCTTTAATTAAATAAATGCCTCTCGCACGCACAGATGGAAATCGACCATTATGGGAAGAAGATTTGCGTAAGAAGACGCTAGGAGTGCACCCGTCTTTGATCCGCATCGGTCTTTCTATGTCAGACATATACGTACACTTTGAGAAAAAAATTCAATCTAAAATCTAGATTAAAATCTCTTTTCGAGAATCTTTCAATTTTGTAATAACAAGACTGAAAACCTGAAATGATATTAAAAATCTTAAAAACAAGATTTATCACCTCGCAATTTATCAACCGTCCCACAGTTACCCAGGCTTTAGTTAAAAACTTTATATATATATAACAGATTTATTTGTTAAAAAAATATTACAAAAATAAAAACAACTGAAACAACCTTCGTTCCAATATAGCTTTTGCCATCCTCCTGGTCGACCCGGCTGTTGAAGGAAATTTTTTTGCGCACCAGTTGCGTATAAGAACTCTGCACGACAATGCCAGCTGAGTTCTTATACTACGACTAGTGACGCGCTAAAAATGAGGCCTGAACAGCGGAGAGGCTGATTGGTGATGCAGTGTGGTAAACGCCCCGAGGTACTCAGTTCAAGTCCTAGTAAGGTAAATTAATAATTAACATTTATAGAAAGTTTTTCAGAAAGAAAAATTGTTAATGACTAAATCAAATGCAACACAAAAACAAAAAAACATAAAAATAAATAACAGCTTAATATAATTTTTATATGTTTTTTCTCTTTATACTTAAAAATAAGATTGTTTCATCTTAAAGAGTCTAAAAAATAATTTTTATCCAAGATTGATGGATTAAGATTAATTGAGAAATATAATCTTAGATTAAGATTTGGCTATCATTGAATTCTGACACCGTTTCTCTTTGATTAAAGATTATAATCTTGATTTTAGATTGGTTTTTTTCTCAGTGTAGGCAAAATCATAAGGGTAATGATGCTGTGCTCGAAAATAACATATTCAATTCAAGCAATCGGAGGAAAGCTTGGCCAGACTTACAGTCAGTTCGCTTCGACATTGATGGCCAAGTCTTTAAGCCCTTCAAATAAAAAATAATCTTCCCTAATTAAAGCAAATTCTTAATTTAATAAAAAAAAATTTTCCGACATTTGAGCGGCTTCGTCATATCCTAAATAAAAAAAAAAAAAAAAAAAAAAAAAAAAAAAAAAATATTACTTAAAAAAATTAAAAAGAAAATATCATTTCTATGCCGCTCCACTACAAAAAAAAAATAAAAAAAAAAAAAAAAAAAAAAATATTGGTATCCGTTCATGAAAAATCTGAAAATCCAGTGTTAATAAAACACGATAACACCCTTTTTCTATCGATAATCGCTTCAAAGAAACCTTGTGTTTGTCTTGACACCATTCAAAACACCAACTTATAAACAACAACATCGCATGCAACATATTGCGTGCTATTTTAATAACTTATTATAATTAAATAATATGAATAACACATTAATTGTTCTTATCATTATACCATTTTTACAATCTGCAGTATGAGCGCAGTAACATCACACTGAACGTCGCTAATTTCCTCATCCGACATTTTCTGTGTGACTCTTCAATGAAAGGCGCTGGAAAAATGCTATTTGGCGACGTTTTCTGCTGAATCTGCTTTGCTCCGCTCATTTTTAATTTGAAGTTGTTGTTGCTGTTCTCTTGCCCGCACAAATTAGAGTCGAAACTTATTTTCGTTGCGTCTCCACAAAAGAGGCGTTAACAGCACTTAAAGCAATGTTATTTTTTAACATAACGTAGTGGCAAACGTAAGTTTTTTTTTCGGTGAGTGGAACCAGAATATGAAACGACATCGCGAACAAATTACGCAGCAGTTTTTTTTATATGGAGTTTTTCATTTCGCGGCCATTTCGCGAGCCGTGGATACCGCCCTTCGGCCGTACCCTATCATTGTTGTGAACTGTTGTCCTCTTTTGTTATTGGTGGTGGTACGCATCTCAACGATATTATCAGAATAGTGATGGCACACATCAAAAACAATAAACAGTGTTGCCGAAAGCTTATTTTTTCCATTTAGCTTTTGCAGATCAAAAATCAGAGGGCAGCGTGAGCTTAGACCTTTATTAAATATACGCCATGCACTTTAATAGGGACAAGTATTTTATCGCTAAATCTACAACTATTTAATTGAAACAATCAAATTGAATCAAAAGGCAAATATTTTTTAGCATTCAGTAGTTCATTCTTTATTGAATTAACAAAAAATTTTTTTTTAAATAAAAGTAGCCTTCTGTTAAAAATTTTTTTCAAAATGGCAAATTTTTATCATGCACTTGAAGAGGTACAGCAGATTTCATCTCTGTAAACTCCGCGCAATGTAGTTGATCTTTTGTCAACAGCATAAACGTTTTAGGTAGAAAAAAATACTGTAGTAAGGTACAACACTAACTGATGTCGAAAAAGGCCAAAATAATGATTTTAAAGGAGTGAATTCTTACTCACAAGCAAATTGCTACAAAAATTGGAATAAGCGTGTACATATGCAGTTTTCTTAAAAACCCATCAAATTATGGAAATACAATGAAAGTCCACACCAAAAAAATATTTTCACGTACTGCAAAGCAGCATTGTTCAAAAGCCTTAAATTTACACTGTCTAGCTTTGAAAAATCATATAAAATTACAATTAAACGCAAGAATCGATACGGTACAGAGAGTTTATACATCTGAACATCTAAGAAGATTAAAGCTATAAAAAAACCCAAAACTTCATACCCCCATGTAGAAGTTTTTCTCGCCGAAATTATATGACTCGAAAGAAGGAATGGCATCTCCAGTTATCAGATAAAATATGGTATAAATGGTTGGTCCTATTATTTCCAGGTGAATATTCAATAAGAAAACACTTTCTCCCTCCCTCTAGCCGTGGTGTGGGGTGGCGTGCCGTGGGGTACCAGGTGATGGTAGATGTATGTAAAAGTATTTTTGTATACACTACTTAAATGTATTATACTTTTTTCCACAGAATTGCGCAACGCATAGAAGGAATCATCTCCGACCACATAAAGTATATATTCTTGATCAGCATGACGAGCTGAGTCGAAGCTTTGTCCGTCCGTCTGTCCGTCTGTTTGTTTCAACGCGAACTAGTCCCTCAGTTTGGGAGAGCTGAAACTTTGCACAGAGTCTTCCTTTACTGCACGCTGCTAATATATCGGAACCGACCGATCGTTTTTAAAAAAAAAAAAATTTTTTTTTTTTTTTTGATCGTTCGAAAATGGGTTTTAGTGAGAAAACTGGTTTGTTCTCAAATTATTATCGCTCCAAACGCAGTCATGGGTATTACTGAATTTTTTAAGCTGATTTGGCGAAGTGTGGTCGAAGTCGCTAACCGTTGTATGACAAGCTATTTTTTTTTATTTATTTTAATTCCGCCAATTCATTGTGGATTAATAATGGTTCAATAACAAATTTTTTTTAAAAAACATTTAAAAATATTAATTTTACTTTATAAATGATTTGGCTTGGCGTTATTCAAAATTTCGGCTAAAAACGCATCATAACTTTACAATTTTCTCTTTTATTTATTTTTAATTTTCCTTTCGCCAAATTTTCATTGGATTTATAATGGGTTCTAAATTTTATAATTAAATTTAAATTTTATTATAGATAAACCATTTTTCTTTCATTTCATCATAAATTTTTTAATTATAACTTTAAAATTTCTATGAAAGTTGAAAAAACTTAATGATAAAGCCTAAAAGTAAAAGATGGGGAAAAATTTTTAAAAAAAGAAGAAACTGTGGCAAGAAATATTTGCTCTTACTGTTCTAGAGTTATACTCTTTTAAAGCTTTGTACCCATTTCCATGAAATTAATACTATTAATTAATTTATATTATTATAAATAACTCAAAAATGGATGCCTTGCTTGAGTTTAATTCGCTTTTATTTTGGAGAGTATATACTAAAAATTGGCAACTCTGTCAGTGCCATCGATTCGCTCTTCCAGAATGATCTTAGTCTGTTGAAGCAATTGAATAACTATAAACGCTTTAATGTTAAAGTTGCAAGCGCCACGTTGAAAACTTTTCTGGCGCATATGGTATCTATCCGGGAAACCTCGCTGCCTTAGCGTTTTTTTGACGAGCGAATCGACATCAAAACTTTGCGCTTAATGGTGTAAAACTACATGCGCCAAATAACGACAACGAATTAGTCACTAGAGGTTTAACAGAAGACACGCTTAAAATGAACAAATTGAAGATTTCACTTCCAAAGGCAGCCTTACTTTTTATGAAGCCTGCAACATTTGGAATTGATTTCACGCAGGTATAAAGTGGTCAGTTACACATAAAGAAATTTTTGTAATTGCAACTCCAGATATAGGCAGTCGTACCAATAAAATGAGTATTTTGAAAAATTCCGGCGATATTTTTCTGATACGTAGTCAGCCTTCATCTTATCTAGCATGGATCATATAAGTAGTTTCTGAACAAAGAATGTTTACCAGACTTCCAGGTCCCTGACACTTCGATTTTCAATGTGGCAGAGAGCGGCTTCACTTACGACAAGTACCTAGGGCCTTATCTCTTGACAAGGTAAGAAAAATTTAAGATCTAGGAAAGGTAAAAGGTACTCGAGCTTAAAAATACCAAGATAAGGTAAAATGGTACACAAAATATGTATCTAGGTATGTTCCAAGGCACTTCCAAGCACTGGTTAAGAGCTAGACCAGTTACATTTTGTGTGTTGAAGGCTTTTAAACATTTATTTTTCTCAATAATGTAGTCGGGTAGCGCTGACTTTAATCTACGCTTTCGTTTCTGTTATTAAAAGTTCTTGCTCTTATATTTTTAGACCAATAAAAAAACATTCTTTGTAACTCACGCTCAACTTTTGTCAATTGCTGATCAATCATTAAGCGGTGAAGTAAATTGAACCAATACAAATTTGTAACTAAAATCGCTGACACCGAAGATTTTTTCACAACATCGACAAAAACAAGTGAGACAGTCGGTCAAGCACGACTGTAATATACTCTGTACCTCTTTAAGATGATCGTAAAGTAATTTTTCTTAACTTAAAAAAAAACTATCGCAATCAATTCCACATAATTTCTACTGCCCAATGCCCAGCAGAAGATAAGAATGCGATTCTTTCAGTAGGTGTCGCTTCACTCTGGCTATATCGCATATTTATCGCATTCTCATCTGCCTTCGGGAAGAAATGTGCCCCTCTGCGACACTTCTTGGGGGGGAGAACGCGTTTCTTCTGGGAGATACGAAAAAGTCTCTTCTCAGGGATAAGAAAGCGCTTCACACAAAAAAAAAAAAAACTTGTGCGTGCTGCTACCAACCTTGCTGGCTGCTGCTATAGCCTCTGCTTTTGCCTGTTCCGATAAACTACTTTATATACTTACTCTGAGGGGATTCAAACCGGGTTCCCTTGGACTGAAAACACGGTTGGGACTGACGCTTTAGACGACTGCGCCACGCCGCGCGTTTGAAACGAGGCAACTAAAGGGTTACTTGTATTGAATCTATTTTAAAGCATTCACCCCTTAATGCTTGCTTGTAATTCTCAACTTCGTATTTATCACTCTGCCCATTTAAGTAGGGCAATAGAAATTGATGCCGCATATCGCCAATTTATCCCTTTTATGTTAAAAATGCGATACCTTATGTGTTTTGTTTTTGTAAATCGCCAAACTATCATCAGACTCTCATCTCAAACTATCGCCAAACTCACTTTTTGAGGAGAGAGATAAGAAACCCGACAAAATGTTTGCAGGGTGGGTGTGATTAACAGTGTTCCTTCGAACTTAATACAATCAAACTAGCCTACTGTAAAGCTTTTAGCATTGAATATATTTGGGCTAGTGTTCGTCGTGAATATGCTTTTTGCCAGACGAGATTGATAAGTGAGTCATTATTTGTTGATAAGAGACCCCACAACACAACAGATAAACTAACGCGTAAGAGGTACTTGGGCCATACTGCCCAATCATCCAATCGCAGCAAATATGAACGCTCATTGGGTGCAGCTAATTTATAAATAATGAATCCATGCTCGAAACGCTGCTGCTCTAATATTATTTTCGGTAGTCGTGTCCTTTTGGTTACTACGCCAAACAATTGACGTGGCCTTTCTACTTATCACAAGTAGCTAAAAGATACTTAGCGAGGATTAACCGTACACCGCTGGCGGAATCTAATCAATGCAACAGATTACAATTACTCACGTTCAATCGAAAGAATGAGAGCTTACGATATACCCTGGGATTTAAATTTTAAAATTTATGCCTCCTATAAATATGATGACCTTCTTGCTGAGTACAAATGCAGTAGAGAACGGCATTGGATTCTCAGATACCAGGGCACCAACAAAAACAAAATGGCGATAGGTAGACATATCAATATATTTACAAACAAAGCTTCAAGTTTTTGCTGGCTCGAGGTCACGTTTTGCTAGCACATAGCTTTACAATACCTGGAACAAAATTCAATATCGATAATATCAAAAATCCTATCGATATATGATATATCGCCTTCGAAAAAACATCGATATATCGATATTATCGTTATTTTCTAAAGCTTAAGAAACCTGAAAAGCTTTAAAGGAACGTCTTCACCATAAAACTGCTAGTGACGATTTTTAGCGACCGTTATATCTAATCTTTTCAACAGTTTCCAATAGTTTTCTGAAACCTACATTTAATTTTTCCAAATTACATTAATAGTCAGAGTTTCATTTTCTTTAAACTTTAAAAACGTGTACTCAAAAGAGATACAAAATTTAGTTGGGCACATTACTTCGTATAAGGAAGGCTTCTGTTCAAAATTGTTCTGATTTCAAAGCAGTTCAAACGTGTTTTCTTTCATGTGAAGTATTGTGACGAACTAAAAATGTATGTTATCTGAGTGTAGGCTTTAAAGACTTACAGATTATGCTTAAATAATATCAAGTGAAGAATTTAAGAGAACCCAATGTGTTCTTCAGTCATTCTGCTACGGGTGTCTGTAAGTCAGCGACTGTCACCTGATTCCCCCAGGGGCCGAAGACATTTCGAAAACAGTCGTAGAACAAAATCATAACTTAAATGACCTAGAGCCTGCCTAAAAAGTTCTACGATTTTCAATCAAAAAGGTCACTAAAACAATCACTTTGTCATATAAGTATCGAAATGCACTTTAAGACAGCTCGAACAACTCATCCGCACTAGCTCTCCAATAAGCTATTGGGTTCATGACGATATCTTCAATATATTTAAACACTGACACCTAAGATTGCAGCGTATTTCTGCATTCACATGTGTATGATTAGTTCTTATATGCAATTTTAAGTTGTATTACCAGATGATTTATCAGGCTATCCATATAATTTGCACCTATTACCATAATAACTTTTTAACGATATATCGTTTATAAAAATATCGATAATCGCCAATATCGGTATACAAAATATCATATCGGAATAACCCTTATCGTCCAACAAAATATCGATAAAATATTGACAACCCTAGAACACACCACACTACAAAGAGGGCTAGTTAACCGAACAGCTGTTTCATGGGCATCTCTGCCCAATCATTAGCGGTCTTTGCCTGATATAATGCCAGCCAACAGCAGTACGAATTAAATCCCTGCACTGGGGGACTAAAACTAGAAAAATTTCGTACTTGCGACAGATTCTTTTGGGTATCCCTTTGTCTTTGCATTTTGTATTTGCGAAATCAGCCGCTTTTATCATTGCCTTAGCAGCAAGTGGGTTGTCTGTGAACTGGGATGGTGTGAGGGATCTAGTGAAGATGTGGTGGGCTTTGGTGGGTATCTGGTAGGGATCAGATGGGAATCTGGTGGGGATCAGATGGGAATCTGGTGGAGATCTGGTGGGAATCTAGTGAATATCTGATGGGGTCCTGGTGGGGATATGCTGGAGATCTGGTGGGGATCTGGTGGAGCAGAACATTCTTGCATAGTCCTTCTTTGGCCTATCTGTGTGTGTATGTATTACAGTAAACAATGACAGAAACACATTGGGGTGGCTATTTGGGCCGTCGAACGTATGCACAAACACACAGGCGAAATGTTAAGGCATGGATTTGGACTGTTGGGTGGATTTGGGTGGAAAGTGGGTGGGAAAATGAGTGGGAAGTGGGTAGATCTGGTGGGGATCTAGTGGAGATCTGGAAGGAATTCTGGTGGGGATCTGGGGGATCTAGAAGGGGTCTGGTGGGGATATAGTGGGGATCTGGTAGGGTTCTGGTGGGGAGCTGGTGGGGAGCTGGTGGGGAGCTGGTGGGGAGCTGGTGTGATCAGGAGGCCAGGAAGGGGGTGGGAAGAGTGCCTGCCATGCAGCGTTGGGCAAATTTTAATTGATTAACTATTAAAAAATTAACTTAAGTTAATCGCAGTTAACAATTAATTAATTGTAATTGCAATACCTTACAACTAACAATTAATTAATTGTTAATCGTCAGTTTCTACAATTAACAATTGATTAATTGTTAATCTTTTAAAATATTTGATTAAAAACTAACAATTGATTTTGTTGATTCAAGGGTTCGGAATCGCTCTTTGCACGCAGCTGTGTCTGAGCTGAGAGACACAGCTCGTGAGCCGTGAGCCATCAACCGAACTCGGTTCTAAGCTGGGACCCACAGACTTTGTGGTTCGCGAGTTTTTTACACCTATTTCCCGTGACTGACGACTTCTTAAATCGCGAAAAAATACCATCGAGGATATAAAATAGTCATAATGGAAAAGATAATGCCAGTCAAGTGGAAAATCATGTCAGGATCAATGCATAAGCGCAATTCACAGCTAAGGGATCTCCATGGTAATAAGACCGCTGAATACTTAAAAAACTGCTTTTAACACCACTTATGACCTCACATAACTATTGTACATAAACCTGATAATGACAGTACTGAACCCCGAACCATGGATGACCAATGCTGAAGAACATGGAAAGAGCATAAAGAATGTCTTAGTTCCACCACTGTTAATTTAGAACAAGAGCCTCTTGGCTACGAGCGAGAAATTCCGTACCCTGCAATCGAATAGTAAGATTTGTATGGCTCTTTTTATACCCTTGCAAAGGGTATTATAATTTTGCCCAGAAGTTTGCAACGCATAGAAATATTCATTTCCGACCCTATAAACTATATATATTCTTGATCAGGGTGACGAGCTGAGTCGATTGAGCTTTGTCCGTCCGTCTGTCCGTCTGTCCGTCTGTCTGTCCGTCTGTCTGTCTGTTTCTACGCAAACTAGTCTCTCAGTTTTAAAGCTATCGAGCTGAAACTTTGCACAGAGTCTTCTTTTTACTGCACACTGCTAATATGTCGGAACCGACCGGATCGGATGACTATATCTTATAGCTGCCATAGGAACTATCGGTCGAAAAGTGGGTCTTTGTGAGAAAAACTTTTTTGTTTTTAATGTTAACGTCTCCCACTTCAGCGATTATAATTATTATACGCTTTCACATAGATTTGGAAGTTTTTGTCAAAATCGGATGACTATATCTTATAGCTGCCATAGGAACTATCGGTCGAAAAGTGGGTTTTAATGAGAAATATTGTTTTGTCTTTAATGTTAACGTGTCTCACTTCGACGATTATTAATATTATACGCTTTTACACAGATTTGGAAGTTTATGTCAAAATTGGATGACTATATCTTATAGCTGCCATAGGAACTTTCGGTCGAAAAGTGGGTTTTAATGAGAAAAACTTTTTTTTATTTTAAAGGATTTTACAAAGATTGGAGTTTGGTCAACGGTTTTATTTAGAAAAATAGTTTGTTTTTATGCTGGCGTTCTTAAACTATGATGTATTAAAACATTTGCAAGGGTATAAAAACTTCGGCAAAGACGAAGTTAGCTTGGCCTTCTCGTTTGTAATTTATTTTCCGCAAATGGAGTGCTAATGTCGAACAATTTTTTAAATTGTTTTTCAACGCTTTGTCTGTACGAGTTGACGCAGTCATTTCCGTGTTTTTGCTTTAAATGGCTTAAAAGTTCGATGTGCAGTTTAAACAGCCTTTCAATTTGGTAGTTCGATTTTCTGGACATTTCATGCATAAGCCGTAATATAATTGGCATTGGATTCATTTCCTAAGAATTTAAAATAAATTCCGACCAGTAGATGCAGTCGTGGTTGCGAAGATGGTAGAGAGCTACCTGCCGAAGAAGATAACATATTTTCTGCTGTACCCAGAACATAATCAAAGTCTTCATCCATTTTAAAGGTCGAGTCCATTTTATTTCAGTACTTTGTATTTTTTTTATAATTATGCGTTTTTCAAAACAAAATAATTTTTCTTTAAATTTACCTCAAAGCACACAGCTTACTTAATTGTTATTTTTAACTGTAGCCTAGAACAATTGAAAAAATTCAATTGCAATTGATTTAGTTGTAAGTTACAATTAATTTAAATTAATTCAAATAAATTAATTGCAAAGTTCAACTAATTTTTTAATTGCAATTAAAATAATTGATTAAAATTATTAGTTGATTAATCAATTGATTGAAAATTTAATTGATTAATGCCCAACACTGCTGCCATGAAGTCAAGTTGTGAATTCAGTGCGAATAATTTTATTACTCCCTAAAAGTGTACCTTAAAGCCCCATACGGACATCAGAAGTTGCGAGAAGTTTCATACAAAAAATTGAGGCAAGAAGAAGCATAAGTTACAACTTCGCCTCTTGAACTTTTTGCATGTACGGAAGTGCGAAGTTGAATGTTACATTTAACAGACAATGTTGCACTTAACAGCACATTTGTGGAGACTATGTAAATTGGCTGTGGGCCTTATTATGCTTGAGCAACAGACGCAGCATTGAGAATGCACCATGTAACTTCACTCTGCTTCTACCTGCACCGACCAGCTGAAGTGCTTTCAGCTAAAGTAATTTAAAAAAATACATATAAAAAACATGGCAGAAAAACAAGAGCGAAATAGTTGTTTTGAATTATTTTTTCATGACGAAAAAATGTCTTTAATTTTGGCGGTGAAAAAGCGGAATGTCATTTGTGATCTTTTCCACCCCAAGCATTCGGACTTAAATTTTGTGAACAAGGCTTGAGGAGAAGTGGCTGAGCATCTACAAAAAATCAACTTGGCATTAAAACAAAATACAGATGATCGATCAGTGTGACCTACCGCCAACTAAATTAAAAATACCAAATACTGAAATTTTTGGCTTAATTTTTTTAAAGTCTGGTAACACTACTCTTACGTTCCCCGGCGAAAAAAAAAAAGAGAAAGTTAGCTGAATTACGAACTTCGAAAGTCCGTATGGGCCTTTAGGTTGCAATGGTCTTAAGCTCAACCCGATTTACTTAAAAATAAGTGAAAAATATCCTAAATTATTGCCAAAAAATACTAAGGTAAGCCCCAATACATTCTGCCCACTAAATTCTTAAGCCATTCCCAATTTGTTCTTGAAAATTTGCATCTGTTTTAAATCCAAGTTTTTAGAGGTTACCTTTGAGGTCTAGAAAGTTTTTATAAGCGTTACTTGTAGAGCTAAAGGAACACAACTTATGTTCGTGTTAACATTAATGTTAATGCTCTGTTAATTAACATAAGTTCAGACTATTAAACATTTCTTTTCCTGAGTAACAGGTATACCGAAGTCGTGCAGGGCCGACTTAAACTTACGGATAATTCAATTTAAGATTTATTAAACTCGTTTGTTTTCATTAAAGAGTCGCTTTTTCTTGATCCCTTGGGTAATGGCTTTCCCTTAATGCATCTACCCACAAGTTACTCGTAAATAAAAATACAAAAAAATTCTACTTGTAGTACAATTTATTCAACAAGTTGTTCTACACACTCGATTGTAGAGTATAAATAGAATATCTCGCTCAGAGAGAGAGAGAGAGAGATTCCCCACCCAGTTTGGTTCTCGCTCTCTCTCAGATTTGTCGCCAAACAAGCTGACGATGTCAGTGAATCGCAACCGCGGTGCTTAACGCGTGTCGAACGCGCATTGTTTTCCAAATTGTAGATTCTATATAGTATTTAAGAGTAGTGGCTGCTGTTGTTGTTGTTCCCTAGATAGCCCAGGTACTTATATGCATAGTTAACCTACAAACTGACATTGAAAGTGAGCAAATTGTTATTACTTCATTTGACCCATTAATTTCATCAAGTGAACCTCAGCTGGCATAATTGTTTTATTAATGTTGAAATTCAAGTAATTATTTATAAACATTAAATTATTGCAGAGCAACAACTTATCAGTGCTTATCAGTCTACCGATAGGCGGGTATAAGTAGCAACGGTAGTTTGGTAAACTCAAACAGTTAACTAAAAGACTTGCCAGCAAACATGACGAAATTTGGAGCAGCTGTTCTACTACTCTTGGGCTGTCTGTCCCTGACCCAAGGAGCCAACATTCTGGGCGTTTTCACCAGCCACAGTCCATCGCATTTTATAGTGAACATGTCCATAATGAAGGCATTGGCGGAGCGGGGACATAACATCACGGTGGTTTCATCGATGCCACCGAAAGTCACCCACAAGAGTATTAAACACATTGTGGTACCTTTAAGTGCCGAGGATGAGCAGGTGATGAGTGATGGACTCTCGGTGATGGCCAAGCAAAAACCTTCCCTGTATACGACCATGAAAACCATGTTCGGTTCTTTGTCACTGCTCATAGGCAAGCAGGTGGATGTTTTGGATGATCCCCAGTTCAAGGAGCTGTATTTGAATAAGGACAACAAATTTGATTTGGTCATCAATGGTTTCTTTTTCAATCTCTATCAAGTGGGCCTGGGTGCCAAATTTAATTGTCCTTTGATTGTTTCCTGGTCGGGACCACCCATGTCCATGACTGATACAGTAATGGGTAATCCCGAACTGGTGGCCACCGTGCCCCTGGTGAATGTCCCAGTGGCCAAGGGACAACCCATGAATTTCAAGCAACGTTTAATCAACTTTGTGACCTCGACCGCTTTTAAGGGAATGGGTGCATATTTGGACCACAAATTTGAGGAATATTATCAGTGAGTACATATTTGATTTAAGATTTTCAGACCCTTGCAGAAGTTTGAAACGCAACGAAATTTGTCTTTTACACCCCTTAAACTATATGTATAATCGGATTGAACTTTGTCCGTCCGTCCGTCTGTATACTTTTACGCAAATTAGTTCCTAAAAGTCTGTACTTGGGGGTTTTTGGGGTCGCTGATTACGAATTCGAAGTTAAAATTCCGAAAAACAAAATGGCGGATACAATATGGCGGACTATATCTTCTAAAACGTATTTGATTTGGCTGAAAGTCTGTACTCGGGGGTTTTCGGGGTCGCTGATTACGAATTCGAAGTCGAAATTCAGAAAAACAAAATGGCGGATCCAATATGGCGGACTATATCTTCTAAAACGTATTTAATTTGGCTGAAAGTCTGTACTCGGGGGTTTTCGGGGTTGCTGATTACGAATTCGAAGTCGAAATTCAGAAAAACAAAATGGCGGATCCAATATGGCGGACTATTTATTCTAAAACGTATTTAATTTGGCTGAAAGTCTGTACTCGGGGGTTTTCGGGGTTGCTGATTACGAATTCGAAGTCGAAATTCAGAAAAACAAAATGGCGGATACAATATGGCGGACTATTTATTCTAAAACGTATTTAATTTGGCTGAAAGTCTGTACTCGGGGTTTTCGGGGTTGTGTTGCTGATTACGAATTCGAAGTCGAAATTCAGAAAAACAAAATGGCGGATCCAATATGGCGGACTATTTATTCTTAAACGTATTTAATTTGACTGAAAGTCTGTACTCGGGGGTTTTCGGGGTTGCTGATTACGAATTCGAAGTCGAAATTCAGAAAAACAAAATGGCGGATCCAATATGGCGGACTATTTCTTCTAAAACGTATTTAATTTGACTGAAAGTCTGTACTCGGGGGTTTTCGGGGTTGCTGATTACGAATTCGAAGTCGAAATTCAGAAAAACAAAATGGCGGATCCAATATGGCGGACTATATCTTCTAAAACGTATTTAATTTGGCTGAAAGTCTGTACTCGGGGGTTTTCGGGGTCGCTGATTACGAATTCGAAGTCGAAATTCAGAAAAACAAAATGGCGGATCCAATATGGCGGACAATTTCTTCTAAAACGTATTTGATTTGGCTGAAAGTCTGTACTCGGGGGTTTTCGGGGTCGCTGATTACGAATTCGAAGTCTAAACTTGAGAAAAACAAAATGGCGGATCCAATATGGCGGACTATATCTTCTAAAACGTATTTAATTTGGCCGAAAGTCTGTACTCGGGAGTTTTCGGGGTTGCTGATTACGAATTCGAAGTTAAAACAAAACTATTTAAAAAAAAAAAGCGTTTCCATCATTTGCAAGGGTATAACAACTTCGGCACATCCGAAGTAAGCTTGACCCCCCTCGTTTTAATCATACATTCCCTTCCACAGACGCCTTTGGGGTGATGATCCCAGTATGCCCAGCTACGAGGAGGCCAAAAAGAATGTCTCTTTGGTCTTTTGCAACAGTCATGCCATCAGTGAGGGACCCATACGTCCAAATGTACCCGGAGTCATTGAAATTGGTGGCATTCAAGTGAAAGATAAGCCCTCGGCCCTGCCCGAAGATGTTCAACAATTCCTCGATAAGGCTAAACATGGCGCCATTTTGTTCAGTTTGGGTTCCAACATTAAGGGCGAGTACATACGCCCCGAGGTGAATACGAAAATCTTTAAGGCTTTATCCAGCCTTAAGCAACAAGTCATCTGGAAATGGGAGGATCTGAAGCAGACACCCGGCAGTTCACCCAACATTTTGTACAAAAAGTGGTTACCACAAGATGACATCTTGGCTCACCCCAAAGTCAAGCTGTTCATTACACATGCCGGCAAGGGTGGCGTGGCGGAGGCTCAATATCATGGTGTACCCATGTTGGCTTTGCCCGTGTTTGCCGATCAGCCCGGAAATGCCGATAAGATTGTGGAATCTGGCTATGGCTTGCGTTTGGATTTACTTACCCTGGAAGTGGATGAGGTGAAATCGGCCATTAAGGAGTTGCTCAGTAATCCCATTTATGCTGAGAAATTGGCCACTTTTTCGAAGCTATATCGTGATCGTCCCATGACGGCCCGGGAAACGGCCGTATACTGGTCGGAGTATGTGATTCGTCATCATGGTGCCAAACATATGCAAAGTCCTGTGGTGCACATGGGTTTTGTGGCCAGTAACAATTTGGATATCTATGCTCTATTGGCTGTGATAATTGTGATTGGTTTCTTACTTACAAAATGTGTATGCAAGTTTTTGTGGCGCAAATGTTGTGGTAAATCGAACAAACAGCAGGAGAAGAAGAAGCTGAAGAAGAAATAGGTGCAAAACGAATTATAGTTATAAAAAGTACGAAATTGTATATATTTTTTACTAAGTAAATATTACAAATTTGAAACGAAAATTCACCTAAGAGTTTATGTGGGGGTGGGAAACTTTGCTTATTCACCTTGAAATGTGAGCTGCTTAGCTGGGCCTGCAACCTAAGAGGGACTTAGCAGAGACTCGAACCTGTAGACAACTTTATTTACATTGAGTCCCAATTGTTTTAGGCTTTTGCTCCATCAGCTCTTGATTTTTATAAATATCAGAAAATAGACTTGAAACGAAAATTTTAAAGGTCACACCTGCTGATGCTGATCCAGAATATTTATACGCTTTTGGGTATGAAGATTTTCCCAATTTTAAATTTTGTATGTGTCATTTTTACCAAACATTTTTACTTTCAAAACTGAGGGAATAGTTCGCGTAGAAACAGACAGGCGGACGGCTCGTCATTAGGGTGTCCCAAAAAAAATTTTTTTTTATTTCCACGGGTGCACCGGCATTTTCTGAAAGCTCATAGTGTAAAGTATTTTTGAGATTTTTTTCAGATTTTTTGAAAGACGTTTAGAGGTCGCACAAATCGAACTGCCCCCCACAAAAATGGGGGTTTTCCGTATTGTTTTAGATTTTTACTTATAACATGGTAAATAACCACGATTTTCTTAGTTTTAAATCAACATTTTAAATAAAAATGGGACATAGGGCATCAACCACTCCTCTCTTCCAACGATCGCTGTTGTGGCCGTAGCTTTCAGTTCTCTCCAGGTCTTCCCGATGCTTTCCGCTTCTCTACCAACAGTCCTGTACCTATTCCTTTGGGCCTGCCTGGTGTCCGGCCAAATCCATCCAGTGGATTCCACTCCATTGCCTTCTTGGCAATATTGCTCTCACTTTTACGCAATGTATGCCCTATCCAGCTCCATTTCAATCTGCGTATTATGGTGTCGACACTCTCCATATTTGCGCGTTTTAATAGCTCGGAGTTCCGTATTCTGTCAGGCCAGAAAATACAAAATATCCGACGCAGGCATCGGTTCACGAATGTTTGAATTTTGGACACTATGGAAGTTGTCATTTTCCAAGTGGAGGAACCGTATAGGAGCACTGGCATTATGTTAGACTTGAAAAGCCTTATTTTGAGCCAGTGTGGATATGATGAGCATCGCCAAACGACCGACAGCATCCCAAAAGCACCTTTAGCTTTCTGAAGGCGCGACTCCACATCGAGCTCTGTACCTCCATCCACGGCGACCACGCTGCCCAGGTAGTTGAATTGCTGGACTTGTTCAATGGGCTGATCATCCAGAACCAGCGATTGGGATTGTCCGGAACGAAGGCTAAGCGATTTAGTTTTGGAAGTATTGATTTTTAGACCTGCCGATTTAGATGAGGTGCCAAGTTCGGCTAACGCACTTGCCAGGTCGCTTAGCCTAGTAGCCAGAAGGCATATATCGTCTGCATAGTCCAGATGCCGCAATGTGGTTGTCATTGTCCACCTGATGCCTCTGTTGTTGGGTGCTGGTCGAATAGTGGAGAACACATCTGCAACCACCATTATAAACAGGATTGGAGACAGAGCACAACCCTGTCGAACGCCGCTGAGGACTGGGAAAGGCTGCGAGAGCTTTCCGCCATGAAGCACTCTGCACTGGGCGCTGTCGTATGTCGCTCTGATGAGGGATATAAGTTTTCCGGTATCCCCCTCCTTCGCAACCCTTGCCAGATGCACTCCCTGCTTACGCTGTCGAAGGCCTTCGCGAAGTCTACAAAAGCCATGTGAAGGTCCGCTCTGTATTCCGTGCATTGCTCGATCAGGATGCGGACAGTGTTTATATGATCCGTGCATGAGGAACCTTTTCTGAAACCCGTTTGCTCTTCGCCTATGGTGTCCATAATGGTGTCTCTCAGGCGATCCAAAATAATTCGTGCTATGAGCTTTGCGATAGTGGGTAGCACACAAATCCCGCGCCAGTTGTCGCACTCACGAAGGTCGCCCTTTTTGGGAATTTTTACCAGGATGCCCTCTAACCATTCCGAGGGGAGCTCTTCAGTTTCCCATGCACGTTGTATAACCGGGTATAGTAGCTCCGCCGCCGTTGCCGGTTGGCACTTAAAGAACTCAGCAGGTATGCCATCAATACCAGCTGCTTTGTTGTCAGGCAGCGATTGGATGGCAGTAATTATTTCTAACTTAGTGGGCGCGGTCATCCTTATCCTGTGGTGACTTGGAATTTGTGGCAGTTCGGTAAAGAGTCGGGATGCGGCCGTGGAGATCTCACAGTTCAGAACCATCGCAAAATGGGATCTCCATCTATTCATTTGGTCCGTACCGGTCGTGAGATATTTACCAGCTTTAATCTAGAATTCAATTATTCCTTTAGTTTGATTTTAATATTTTACAAAAAAAAAAAAAAAAAAAAAAAAATCGTACAATTAGGGGACTCAACCGAAAATAAGCTGAATCCCAACCATGCTATAGTTTCGTTACGATGAGCTTAAATCTAGAATTCAATTATTCCTTTAGTTTGATTTTAATATTTTACAAAAAAAAAAAAAAAAAATTTACAATTAGGGGACTCAACCGAAAATAAGCTGAATCCCAACCATGTTATAGTTTCGTTACGATGAGCTTAAATCTAGAATTCAATTATTCCTTTAGTTTGATTTTAATATTTTACAAAAAAAAAAAAAAAAAAAAAAAAAATTTACAATTAGGGGATTCAACCGAAAATAAGCTGAATCCCAACCATGTTATAGTTTCGTTACGATGAGCTTAAATCTAGAATTCAATTATTCCTTTAGTTTGATTTTAATATTTTACAAAAAAAAAAAAAAAAAAAATTTACAATTAGGGGATTCAACCGAAAATAAGCTGAATCCCAACCATGTTATCGTTTCGCTACGATAAGCGTAAATCTAGAATTCAAATCTAAGTTCAAGATTTCTAGGCTTTCCTTTTTGATTTAGCTGGAAATAGACCTAAATTCTTTAACTAAAAGAATTCTAAAATCAAGTAGATATTCTTAAATTCTAAATCTGTTTAAATGAATTCTTAAATCAAGAAACTTTAAACATGGCTCTAAAAAATTTGTAAAAATATTTCCCCAATTTTTTTTTTTCTGAGCAAACCCTACTCTTTCAACCACATTTGCACCACAAATCAAGCATAGAGCTACCATTACGCTTATAAATTAGTAAACTGATATATTTCAATATATTCTTCCCTTTCATATATGCCAACCACCGCTCTCCTCACTCTCTCTTCACTTCTACAATCCAAAATTCCAGATGTAAATTCGCCCAAAATAAAAAAATCAACTAAAAAAACACTTTGAATCACAAATTCAATTATAATATTAAATAATGAGAGAACAAAACATGCAAAGAGAATTATAGCTTATAAGAATTATGATACAATATAATATAATACCATAATATACATAAATCAATATATGTAGATGCATCATATATACAACATTCGGTAGAACAGAGAAATTGAAATTTGGGATGTGCATCAAGAACAAGAAAAAATCATCGATTCCTCGTACCAACCAAAAATGCGTTCAGCCAAGCAATCAAATCAAATCAATCGACTTTTGCTTTCTCTACCATTCACACTATTCTTCCACTATATACTATATATATATATATACATATATGAATATTTGTACATGTGTGTGTGTACCACAGCCGACAGCGTCAAAGGGTGGCCGCAAGAGCGGGCTGCTGGAGCTGCTGGAGTAAACCCCAATATAAATTTCTTGAATCATTTGTAAGTGATTTCGGCGAAGTACTTGTATTTGTACTTGTTTTGTTCCTGTCTTGAGATTTTCGTCCAGTCTCATAAGTTCACTCGCTACTTGTACTCGTTACATTTTGATCTCCCCACCCCCACGTTTTTCCCCACAAACCGAGCAGATACTTGGCTCAAAGTTCATAGTTTTTTTTTGTTCTGTTAGCTCTACAAAAAATGTAGTACCAGAGGCGTTTTTCCCCGCATGCTTTGAAAATTTCCATTTTTAATTATTTAAATTAATTTGAATTTCTCTTCTCTCTCTTTCTCTTCCACTTTAGCCCCGTGCGACGTCCGTTAGGCCACAGTTCGACGGATTGGCTTTCCCACCCAGATTCGACCTTGCTCCTGAAAACGAATTCTAAATGCCATTTCATTTTTTAATTTATTTTAAATGATATTTCATAATGCTTATGTTTATGATTTTAATTTAATTTCTTAATTTAAACAAAAACAGTAAAAAAAAATATAATAAAACTATAACAAAATATTATATCGAAACGACGGGAGGCAAAATGTGCACTTAGGCAAAAAAAAAACAACAACCAAAAAAAACATACATAAGTTCTTTGTGTGGCGCAGCCATTTGCTGTCGAACACTACGCCCCGACCCCGTATTTGTATTTATATATATTTTTTATACAACTTTCAAACATGCATTCAACCATCTGAGAAAAGCGAAAGTGAGCCCCGTCACAAAAAGTCAAAGGGTCGACGCGCCAAGTGTTCCATCAGCAACTGTTGCCCAACGCGAAATATTGTTTCTTTTTTTATTTAAATCTTTTTGCAATAAGTCCAAAACACTTGGCTCTTATGTCTATGTTAAACTATTTTTTATTTGAAATCAAACAAACAAAAAAAAAAGTATACAAAAAGGAACAAAATAAATGTAAATCAATTTAAAAAAAAAAAAAAACAAACATTTATCTTTCACTTTACTCGCCGGGAGCTCGGGGATTGGCCTCTATGCGCAGCAATTGCCTGTGCTGGCCTATAATATGCTGAATGTGATTACATTCCCTCAGCTCACACTTGAACTCGTCCAATGTTTCATAGAGCACTGGATACAGAGCCGGCAGCAGGCCATGATCCAAGGTGGGAAACAAGTGATGCAACACATGATCGCCAAAGTGTGTAAGTACCAGGAACTGCGATCCTTTAAGTTCACCACGATCAATAATGGTATCCACCTGGAAGAGACCCCAATCACGATCCTCGCGATTCGCATCACCCTCATGATAGATTTCTGGATCATGATGCGCCGCATTCAAACCGATGACACAAAATGCAAAACTGGCAATCGAAGTCATTGCCAACCATTGACGGATACAAAAGAGCAGGCTGGCCGTATCCCCGGAGCACAGGTACATGGCCAGAGGTATCGAAAGGGGCAACAAATCGTGCCAGTACATAATATTTGTGTGACGCAACGAGTAGAAAATGCTGCAAGGGAAAATAAAGAAAATATATTTTTATGTTTATTAAAAATTGTAGAATGAAAATATTGTTTTGTTCATTTTATTTTATTAAAAACAATTAATCTTTATAATAAATAATAAGTTAGTATAGTTATTTTTCTTAAAAAAGACCTACACAGATGGAAAAAAAGTAAACTGCTGTAGTCTTCCACTCAGAAAGAAACTCTAAAAATTTGGAGAACAACTGTTCTAAAAGCAGGGATGCAAACCCGTTCTTAACCGAACTGAACTAAACTGTAAAGAACTGCGAACCGAACCGAAAACCTAAAAAGCTTTGAGATTTGGCACAGACCTTCGTTTAGTTATGCAGGCGGAAAAGAAAAAAAAATTTTATTTTTCATCCGATTGGCGGAGTTGGAAAATGAATTTTCCCATGAAAAATACTATTAAGGTGTGGGGGGGGGGGGGGGGGGGGGGTGGGGGTGGGGTTTTTTTTGTGATGTGTTGCGGGGGGGATGGGGGGTGGAGGTGGTTGGAATGTGGGTGGTATGTGGATGGGAAGTGGGTGGGTAGTGGGTGGGATACGTTGAAGGCGCAGCGAAGTGGGGTTTACGTGTTATAATGCTAGTTGTGTCATATACGCCCGTGGACACTATAAACTGGTGGGGTGTGTGGTTGGTGGGGTGTGGGTGGGACCTGTCCGATAAACTAAACCTGAGATGTCACGTTTTTTAAAAAACCCTTTTTCATATTTTCGTTTTTGACGATTTTCGAAACTGCTTATAAACTTAACAAAAAATTTTTTACAAAACTACAAATCACGTTTCGGTGGAAGTGTCGGAAATCCTAATTTCGGTTTTTACTTTATTCAAACAAAAAATTGTATACTCTTGGAGAGGGTATATTGAAATTGTCCGGATGTTTGTAACGCCTAGAAGGAAGCATCTCCGACCACATAAAGTATATTTATTCTTGATCAGCATGACGAGGCTGAGTTGATGATAACATGTCCGTCCGTCTTTTGTCTGTTTCTATGCAATCTCCTCCGTCGGGTTTAAAGCTATCTTGGCCAAATTTTGCACGAAGTCTTTTGGTTTGAATACTCTGCACATTTGTCGGAACCGGCCGCTCCGGATGACTTCGTCTTTGCCGAAGTTTTTTATTCTCACCTTGCAAATGTTTTAATACATCAGAGTTTAAGAACGCCAGCATTAAAACAAACTATTTTTCTAAATAAAACGCACTTTTCGACCGATAGTTCCTATGGCAGCTATAAGATAATCATCCGATTTCGACAAAACTTCCAAATCTATGTAAAAGCGTATAATATTAATAATCCCTGATGTGAGACACGTTAACATTAACAAAAAAAGTTTTTTCTCACAAAGACCCACTTTTCGACCGATAGTTCCTATGGCAGCTATAAGATATAGTCATCCGATTTCGACAACAAAAACTTCCAAATCTATGTAAAAGCGTATAATATTAATAATCTCTGATGTGAGACACGTTAACATTAAAAACAAAAAAGTTTTTCTTATTAAAACCCACTTTTCGACCGATAGTTCCTATGGCAGCTATAAGATATAGTCATCCGATTTTGACC
Organism: Lordiphosa stackelbergi; assembly: GCA_018904235.1. NCBI lineage: Eukaryota > Metazoa > Arthropoda > Insecta > Diptera > Drosophilidae > Lordiphosa > Lordiphosa stackelbergi. Next base: position 14,605 of record JAEIFU010001656.1, on the reverse strand, counting down.
AAAACTTCCAAATCTATGTAAAAGCGTATAATATTTATAATCGCTGATGTGAGACACGTTTACATTAAAAACAAAAAAGTTTTTCTCACAAAGACCCACTTTTCGACCGATCGTTCCTATGGCAGCTATAAGATATAGTCATCCGATCCGGTCGGTTCCGACATATTAGCAGTGTGCAGTAAAAAGAAGATTCTGTGCAAAGTTTCAGCTCGATAGCTTTAAAACTGAGAGACTAGTTCGCGTAGAAACAGACAGACATACGGACAGACAGACGGACAGACGGACAGACAGACGGACGGACAAAGCTCAATCGACTCAGCTCGTCACCCTGATCAAGAATATATATAGTTTATAGGGTCGGAAATGAATATTTCTATACGTTGCAAACTTCTGGGCAAAATTATAATACCCGCACAAGGGTATAAAAAAATCTTAGTAAAAACTTTTTTGTTTTAATGCTGTCCCAAACTTGTTGCTGATCAATATTATATGCTAACACAATTCTGACAAGGTTGATCCAAATCGGAAGACCATTGCATATAGCTGCCACCAAGGAACGATCGGTCGAAAAAAGTTTTAGTGCAACTTTTGAGAAAAACTTTTTGTTTTCAATGGTAGCGTCTTTATACGTTCGAGATTTGATTACACTGGTTACAGCATTTCCGATCCCGACCGTTTGACAGTCATTTCATATGTAAATCCTTCTATTTTTTAGTGGGGCCGTTTTCGAGAAATCGCGGAAAAGCTAGTTTCTAGATTCTGAAAATAGTACCTTTAGAAAAAGTTTTATCGACCACTTTGCATGAAATTTATCATTTTTTTAAAAAAAAAATTTATTTGGAGTTATTCCTCCACGAAAAAAATTGTGCAAAATTTTTTTTTATTGCTGGTCACTAAAGATTTATTTATTAAAAATACAACGCCACATAATTCATTAAAATCCGTTGAAGGATATAGAAGTTATTGGCATTTAAGTTAAATATGGAAGGTTTTAAGCTCATGCAAATTGACTTAGTTTGATTGTTTTTGTGTTCGACGTAGTAGGCATAATTAACATTCAAACAGATTTGTTTAAGGACTACTATGACCTGCCAAATTTATTTTTGTACCTGGTTAAGTTCTTTTTGTGATTGAATGCAAAAATTGTACTAATAAATAGAGTAACGCTTGCGGGCATTACATTTTTTCGACTCCGCTAACAATTTCAACGATAACTTTTCTCTATTTTTTGCTCACAAATTTCTTATATAAAATATGTAATGACCGCAAGCGCAGCACAATTTATTAGGATAGTTTTTGCATTCAATTTGATTCATTTTTGACTCTTGCACTAATTTTTCAACCGAAGTCAATCACAAAGCAGGTCATAGTAGCCCTTAAACAAAATAGTTTGAATGTTAACTATGCCTCCTACGACGAACACAAAAACAATCAAACTAAGTCAATTTGCAAGAACTTGAAACCTTCCATTTTAACTTAAATGCCAATAACTTCTATATCCTTCAACGGATTTTAATTAATTATGTGGCGTTAAAATACGCCGAATTCAGGTACCGGACTAAGAAGTGGTGTATGAATGAATGATGGACGTTCAATTACCTTTCAAGAAAGCATTACCATTTCATAATGAATGTACAAATATTGAAGATATACACATTTTTTTAAAGGTACTTTTTTCAGAATCTGAAAACTAGATATTCCGCGATTTCTCGAAAACGGCCCCACTAAAAAAATCGTGATATGGATTTTTTTTGACTCAGCGGGGGACTTACATAAGAAATTGCTACTAAACGTTCGGGATCGTAAAATTTTTATTATTTCGTAAACTAGTGTTATTATCTGTTTCAACACAATTTTGGAGAGTTTGATCAAAATCGGATAAATATAACGTATAGAGGCGATATAAAAACTGGTAGGCTTATATCATGCTCCAAGGGTATATAAACTTCGGTCGAGCCGAAGTTAGCTTTCCTCTATTTGAAACCGTTCGATTTGAAAAAGAATGATCCATGTATGGTACATAAACTTCTCATACTTGCGGGCGAATCAAGTATATTTTGAATTCTTACCACGATGATTCATACCTTCCAAATAGAGATAGTTAGCAATAAGCGTTATGTATCGATTTACCGAAGAAATGATAAAGGTCGGATGAACGATTCCCAAGTTATGAGCAAAAACAGACCAGTTGAAGTTTCTATAATATTTTAAGCATTCCTACTCTTCAAGATAATGCTACAAACTTATGAGCGTCGTCTTTTATATTTATATTTTAAAGATAAGACCTTCAATATTATGCACATAACTTTAAAAAGCAGTAACACAACACAAGACAAAGAAGGCTAGTTCATCGTACAGCTGTTTTATTGCTATCTCTACCAAATCATCAGCAAGCTTTGCCTAAATATTCAGAGTGAACCACTGAACCGAAACCTCAGTTCGGTTTTCTTATAAAAACCATGGTATAAACCTAACCAGTGGTTTCAACTATATACATGAACCCCTGAACAGAACCACTATAAACTCCAGAACGGTTTGCATCCCTTTCTTAAAGTGCTTGAGACGGGCACAATTCTACTTTATTCAAACACCGTACAGAAAAATATGAGTAGCATCTTAGACGGTTGGCAGCAAGCGTGATTGATAATTCAGTGCTATAGCAACCCATTCCATTCCAGACAAAGAACTTTTCAGAACTATTTAAATGAGTTTATTTCCTGCGTTACGTACGTTACATTCGCACGCTTAGATTTGCTCGTTTCTAGCGAACTAAGCGATGAATCCTTCACCAAAATATAGTGGTCCATAGCGCTTTGAGAGTACTTTCAAATTATGGAAAAACATTTTGGTCAGTTTGCTTTAGCAAAGAAATAATGGTTGATTAAGGTAGCAAGTTGTATTTGAGGGCGAGTTTTGCAGTATAACCAAAAATAATAGTTAAGGGATAAAGAAAAGAGGAATATTCCACGATTCTAAAACCGTCCTGGTGTGCTCCATAGGAAGGTTTGTTCGTCCGTAATGTTTAATTACATTCGTTCGTACGTTACGTTACATATTTTTCCACTACTATAAAACAAGTGGAAATGGTGAGGGTAGGTAACCACGATTACATAATTGATCACACTGGTAAAATACCCAAACCATCTGCCTTCGCTTAATCTATTATTTTAACAGTTATGAAGCAAGGCAGGGTTGCACCCCTTGAGGGATTAATGTAGTGCCGCGTAAAATCTACATGAAGAGTCTTCAGAATCACTCATTTCAAAGAATATTGTAATTGATAGATAATCTAGATGGATATAGTAGATGTAGATAATGTAAAATTTACCAATGGGGGATGTTTTAATTGCAAAGGCGCAGAAAAACATTTTGCTTTTTTCAAAATGCAAATTGTTTTTACTGTAGGTGTACCCGGACCCGGAATACTTTTAAAACCGATGAATGAGCTCACCTATTTTTAGGGACCAAGTTGAAGTCTACCATAACTAAAGCGTAAGGTCACTAAGACAGAAGTAGGAACATTAATGCTCAGAAGACTTGCTATCAATTGACAAGAAATTCAAGAGGCTTTAAGCTAAGTTTCTCTAAAATAATAAAGGAATAAAACACCGATCTCAAAGTTGGGATAGGTTTGTTTATGAATAAAGTCTTATTTGGGTATTATTTCAGCTTACGTTTACGACTGATTTTACTTAGTAATAGTACTCTATATACCTTTCAGCTGATCATTGATCATGATTATTTAAAATGATTAACTTACCGCGTGCCCATTTGTATAAAGAAAGCCACAGCATAGGCCAATGGTTCAGTCACCCAGGATACATAACGCATGGCCTTACTCTTAATATACGGATTGGGTATCCAACACAGCAGCGGCTCAAACATGGAAAGCTCCAAATCAAAATAGGAATTCGGATAGATGTGATGTGACAAGGCGTGTGAAATGCGCCAGGAGCAAACGTTCATTAGGCCCAGATTAAAGGTGTACATTTGCCAATTATCACGACGATGGAAATAATTGTGGGAGACAATCACATTCCAACAAAGCGCCACTCCGGCCAATATCAGTGCCAATAGGCTGCCGTATTTGGCACTGGCAATGGCAAAGAAATAAGTAGACAGCAGCAGACCCAAGTGGATTAACTAAAAAAATAGCATAAATTTTAAGTATAACTTATTTAATAAAACTTTTCTACTCACATCACTCTTCAGCTTGGGCCTCTTGTCTATGGTCCGAAGCTTCTCGCTCACTCTTTTCTTGAGTGTCTTGTAGAAACCATTCTCGTGCAAAGTCAAAGTATAGATTCTTGGTTTGGCCGCATCTCGCACCTTAAATCTAGCTATAATTTTCTCTGGGGCAGAGGTCAAATGATGTGCCTCAAATGCTTCGGTTATGTCCATGCCTTTAGTTTCCCTCAACCAAAATGGGCCACCCGGATGCTTGGCAATGAATTCCGTAAAATCATAGATGCCATTGTAAATACGCCAAAGTCCTTCGGCCTCATCATCCTGGCGCTTACCCTGCTGCCAGCTGTGTACAGTCACCAACGGGGAGTTACGATATGTGGGGAATTTGGTGGCGATGCCACTTTTTTTCCACTCCTCAATCACCATTTTTTCATAAGACTCAACCGATGCGACGGGGAACAGCCTCCGTTACAAACTGAACGCAAAGCGGCATTTGTTTTCAGCTTAAATATGTTAATTATATAAAAATCGATTAAATAAATAAAATAAATAATAACATTTCTATATTGATAAGATTATTGTGTCGAATTTTGAACAGATTAAAGCTACAGACACACGTGGTTGCTGAGCAAAATATAATGGGGATGTCATTAATCGGTAATCAGTCTGCTTTGAGCTGGTTGCAAGGGTCTACTCTATGTGATAATGTGTGGCGCTTATTTACAAATGATAAGGATTAATGCAAGAGAAGGTTATCGCTTAAAACTGACTTTGTAGATGCAGAACACCCTGCGAAGAGATTGTTAGAAACGACAGAAATAAAATATTTAGCTTATTAATCAAAAATAGAAAGAAACAGAAAATGAATTTAAATTAAAAGAAACCAAACCCTTTACACCTGTTTTGGATCCTATGAACCCAAGGACTAACAGAGGCTTTTAAAATCAATCGAATTCGGTAAAGCAGTGCTATTTTTAGGAGAGATGCCAAGCCAGTGTAGCTACTTTAGCTATTTAGTAGCTAGATGTAATTATTTTGAAAGTGGAAATGCAATTAAATTTTTTTGAAAATGCATTCAGCTTCAAATCTCGCAATTTTTATTATGATTTCCTATGTTGTTTGTTTTGAGAGGATTGTTCGCTAGTCGACTTTGTATAGAAAAGGTGTGAGTGTCGTAACCACTCACGAGTATTTGATGTGAAACACTGAAGCTCAGAGCTGTTAGGCCTGTTAGGTTGAATTACTGTCAAGTCACTGTTTAGTCACTGTTTAGTCACTGTTAAGTCACTGTTAAGTCACTATCAAGCCACTATCAAGTCACTGTCAAGTCACTGTCTAGCCACTGTTTAATCATAGGTCACTATCAAGTAACTGTCAAGTAGCTGTTATACTACTGTGAAATCACCATAAGTCTCTGTCAAGTCACTGTCAAACGCGTCAAGTCAGTTTAGTCACTGTCAGTAACTGTCAAGTCACTGTTAAGTCAAGTCACCGTCAAGTCACTTTTTAATCACAGTTTAGTCACTATCAAGTCACTGCATAGTCACTGTCAAGTAACTGTCAAGACGCTGTCAAGTCACAGTAAGTAACAGTCAATCACTATTAAGTCACTGTCAAGTCACTGTTCAGTCACTCAAGACACAGTCAAGTCATAGTTAGATCAAGTCACTGCTTAGTCACAGTTTAGTCACTATCAAGTAACTGTCAACTATCTAATAGGTAATTTACCACTGTCAAGTCTCTGTTAAGCCACTATTAAATAACACCATTAAGTCACTGTCAAGTCACTGTTTTGGTCAATGTCAAGTCAATTTTAGTCACTGTTAAGACACAGTCAAGTCACTGTTAAGTCAAGTCACCGTCAAGTCACTTTTTAATCACAGTTTAGTCGCTATCAAGTCACTGACAAGTCACTGTCAAGTAACTGTCAAGACGCTGTCAAGTCACAGTCAAGTAACTGTCAATCACTGTTAAGTCACTATGAAGTCACTGTCAAGTCACTGTTCAGTCACTGTCAAGACACAGTCAAGTCACTGTTAGATCAAGTAACTGCTTAGTCACAGTTTAGTCATTATCAAGTAACTGTCATCTTACTGTCAAGTCACTGCTTAGTCATTCTTTAGTCACTGTCAAGTCACAGTCAAGTCACTATGAAGTCACTGTCAAGTCACTGTTCAATCACTGTCAAGACACAGTGCTAGATAAGTCACTGCTAGTCAAGTCGATTACAAAGCCGCTTTCGACACGCCGATAAGGTCAAGGTTTTTTTAAGCCCTGTCTACCTTTGGTATACCAGCAAAGTACGTTCGACTTTGCATGATGACGTTGAGAAGCAATCAAAGCTCCGTCAAAATAGGAACGAACCTCTCCGATCCTTTTTTTACACCAAAAAGAGGTTTTAGGCAGGTGATACCTTATCGTGTGACTTCTTTAATCTGCTGATGGAGTATATACTCCGCGGGTGCCCAAATGCCAACAGATCGGGCACCATCTTTAATAAAGATGTAATGCTACTCGCATACGCCGATGATATTGACATTATCGGCAATATCGAACGGGCGGTAAGCATGGCGTTTTCAGAGATTGAGAGGCGGTCGGAACTGATGGGCTTAGCAGTGAACGAGGACAAGATACACGCGTCTTGGGCAATCTGTTGCAATGGGAGAGTACAACTTTAAAGTTGTAGAGGACTTTGTCTACCTCGGAACGATGATAAACGCCGACAACAACATCAGCCTGGAAATCCGAAGAAGAATCACGCTCGCAAACCGATGCTACTACGGGCTCAGTAGGGAGTTCAAGAGCAAAGGCCTCAAGCAAAGAACAAAAATAGCGCTATACAAGTCGCTTATCATCCCAGCGGCTGAAGCTGGGCAATATCATCAGCGGAGGATTACGAGGATTTTCGCATCCGAAAGAACGACGAACTGTATGAGCTCTATGGGGATACTAGTCTGTTCAAGCGCATAAAGCAAGAGTGGCTGCGCTGGCTGGGACATGTTACCCGTATGGATCAACAAGCTCCAGCAAAAAATGGTTTACAAGAGGAATGCGAAAGAACTGGGACATGGCAAGGTGGGACGACCACCTCTAAGGTGGGAAGACCAGGTGCGGAAAGACAGTTCCAAGCTTGGCGTAAAAAAAAACTGGCGGAAATTGGTAGCAGCGTCCAAAACCGTCAAACGGTTGTGATGCAAACATCGGCCAATAAAGAAGAAGAAGTCAGCGTCACGTGACTCTGAAATCAAATTTTAAACCTTTTTCCAAAATCCTCCGTACCGAAATTAAAGATGTTTCACATCAAAAATGCTCAGCGGCAGCGACGTCGATACACCGACAATAGAGATGACTAAAAAAATATTATCGATTTATCGAAATATCGACATTTTCGCCCAAAATGACGAATATCATTATGGCATATTTTTCCAAGGCGATATATCGTAAATCAATTTTTTTGGTCACACTGTTCCGAATAAACTCGAACTACGCAGGACGCAGCGCGTCAAATGAGGCAGTGTACCGGAACTGATACCATCCAGAGAGATAAATATTTGTCGTGATTTTATAAATCTTCTTGAACCGTTCAAAATACGTTACCGTGAGCTTGGTAATTCCATTATCAGTATGGCTACAAAGACAATTGTGCGGTATGCAAATGAAAAACCGTTTAGCAAATTAAGTTTTTATGAAATTTGCTACTGCTCGTCTAACTCCTCTTCAAAGCAATAAAATTTTGGTGAAGTCCACTCTGCTTGACCCACGGTTTAAGAAAACATATTTTGAATCTGCGTCGATGAAATCAAAGGAAATCAAAAATTAAACATCTGACCGTAAGTAAATTACCAAATTTATAATAAATGAAAGTTAAGTTTAACAATCGATTATTGGCCGAAAATACAACCGCTATGTACAAGAGAGATTGTGTCTTTTGTGGATTTTTGCAATAACTTGTATCTAATGTCACTTCAATTTGTGCATATCTCTTAATCGATTATTTGCTCGCTTTAACTTTGTTAACCTATTAAGAAACTGAGCTTTGAAAAATTTCCACTTCGCTACCAATCAAAGTTAATAATTGCTTTCCTGTAAAATTGGGAAACACATTCCTTATTGTCACAGATATATTTCTATTAGGAATCTTCATTTAATGCATTTAGTAACTCGTTCTCTGAAGACGTAATTTTTGAAGGATCACTCTTCGCTGTTCACAATATTGTCATGCTATCTCAACAATCACCATAACTTGCGTTTTCAATATTAAAATATATTTACATTTCCCAGCGGCGCACAGCTAAATGGGGCGATCCCACATCATGCATTACAACTGCCCACAAGTATAAAACACTGTCGCTACACTTTGTATACCGAGTTGTCATATGGAGTTTGTCAAGTCTTCGAAGCTTCGTTTGTCGAAAATTCGAATTGCGTTCGTATGCTTTTTCGTTTGTTGGTTTTCTTTATGCATTCACTCACAAACTGATATGTGTGCGTGTGTGTAGTTGATTTCTGACGTGTGGCGTGTGCGTGCATCTCCGCATCAGCGAAAAAAACTAATTTTAAATAGCTTTTAGTCGATTTGTTTTATTTTCTTGTATATTTGAATGGCTAATAAATTGTTGAAATATACCTTTAATAAATAATTTAACTTAACATACCGCACATGGAGCTGTACTTCAATAGCATTACCACTTTATATACCTTTTAGTTCAAAGTACATTACGTCGTAAAAGTACCTGCATTACAACAGCGCATACTATGTGTATCGTTTAGTGGGCGGCCCATCCAAACCGTCCATTACATTTCTTAGATTGTTAGGTGCAGTTGTAGTGGAGCTCCGAAAAGCGTTCGGCTATCGCCCACTTGTCGATTACAAAGTAATGGGGATTCGAAAGCTAGCAGTCCACAAAGCGGCCATGCTAATGTAAAAGTATACTGGGTTGTAATCGATGCTGTGCGACACACAGCCTTCGAAGTGTTTAAGAGGTGCTCGATTACGTAATGTGCATTTGCGCCGCTGGGTCTTTACTTAATTATTTGGATGACGGAAGGAAATGGGAACATCATACATCTATTACTCTGGTTCTACTGGCATAGGCTAGAGGTCCCACGTATAACGTTTTTTCCAAAGCAAAGTCATTTTTCCTACTTCTTTTTACAAGGAAATATTCACTATATTTATATTTTTTTTTGCTTAGGGCTGATTCCAGATGACATAAAAATCAATTTTTATATTGAAGTTTACATTAATAGAAACACTTTTGAACTGTTTTGAAATCTGAATGCTGTTACAAAGCATTCTTATTTGAATGAAGTATTGTGCCGGAATAAAAATTTATGTCATCTGAAATCAGGCCTTATGACTGAAGTTGAAAATTCTGTATGAAAATCTTTGTATATTGGAAAATTTGTTCGGGTTTGAATTGGGAATTGAAGCGTGTACCCTCTGCACTTCACGAACAACGTATAGAATGGCGCGCTAGCATATTGACCTATTGCCCACTATTGAAGCTTTACATTTAGAGCAGTGTCCGGCACCGCTCAATTTTCTGTGTATACAAGTAGCGACGTCCATCCTCTGTAGCAGCGGCGTCGATACACAGACACTATAAGAGCGTACACTGCTCTCTTTTGCAATAACAAACATGTGCTAACTGAGAGAGCTCTCGCGTGTCTGAACGCACACATGCAAAGGCAAAATAAGCATGTGTGTTTTGCCGGACACTGATTTAGAGCAACGATGGTCACCGGTTGCCTCCAGAGGCCGAAGACAATTCGCTATTTACACATACACGAGCCGAACGCAAGCCGATGCTGAGGTCAAGAGTGTAAACACCTTAACGGAGGAAGATTTACGAAATCCGGATTTCTTAACCCGTATATTTGTTTCTGTTTCGAAGTACTGATAACCGGGTTTGTAAATAAACTCTATACGCCTACGGTTATAAGAAACAAATTTTTTCGGTTACGATTTTGATTATAATTTTTAAAGTGTTTTTAGCGGTTAAGGGTTACAGTTTCGGTTAAGGTTTTACCCTCTGGCTACAGCATTTAGTTTAAGTGGAGTTTTAGCTTATGCTTACCATTTTTTTTTTTTTAATTTTGCCTTTAAATGAAAAGTTTATGAAAGGGTATTCCATATTCTTCACTTAAATATCTTGGGTCCGTGACCTTATCACCCAAGTCAAGTCTCAGTATATTTAAAGCTCTCTGAAAAAAGCATTCCCTATGTTAAGTATGAGATCAATGGGCCTCATATGCATTTGATAAGAAAGAGAGACATAGAGAGAGAGAAATCACTCTGAAAGCTCTCTATCATGGCGCTTTGCTTCCATTTAATTGATCGCATAATTCCGCTAGCAAACACACAAAAACAGAACAACGCTTCAGATAGAAGCTCAGTAGGCGATACGTAAACAAAGCAGCAAGGCGGATTAAGGTTACCGGTTTTTGTTTTATTCAACAAGTAGTTTGGACTCGTGCACCTTATTAAACTCTATGCGATAATGGCACCAAATGCTGAAGAAGTGAGTTGGCGGAAATCAAACATTTCCAGAACATATCCCAGCTATCGAAAAACAAAATCATCACCAACGATGGGTAATTTATTAAAATTGATCAAGATGGAAATATGATAACTAACAACTTTCCCTACCGCTTTAGCTGGCTAGAGGGCAAACATCTGGATGATGAGGCAGAGGGTCTTTGGCGTATTAAAGATAAGCTTTATGACTTGACAGATTTTGCTAAACGCCATCCGGGTGGAGCATTCTGGATACAGACGACCAAAGGCACAGATATCACTGAACCCTTTGAATCGCATCACATAGAAGAAAAGGCTCAGCAAATGCTGAGTAAATTTGAAGTGCGAAATGCATCCAAGCCGCGTAACTATAAGTTTACCTTCGAACCAAACGGCTTCTATATGACCCTGAAGCGGAGAGTGCGTGAAAAGCTAAAGAAGATTGAATATAAAACCAGTTGGAAGACAGATGTAAGTTGATGGAGTTGAGTAAATTTGATAGTTAGAAAGACCATTGCTAGATAGGAGGGTACAAAAGAAGAATAAGTAAAAAGACTAGCTAAAAGAGATGAAAGAGCAGGAGGAGAAAAAGCAAACTCACTCTTGCCTGAGAGGCTTAGCTTAGCTAGCAATGCTACCCTTTAAAACCCTTCCCCAAAAGACGACAAAAGAAAACTATCTTAGAACTGTGCTTAAGAACATTTCTTTGTTAGACTTCAATAGAATTTTACAGCTTTGGGCCACCGTAGAACTGTGCATTGTTCATAGGAAGTCTTTTAAGAAGAAAATGGTATTTTAAGAAAAAACTATTTTCCGGAAATTTGTTTTTTGTCGCTTCCTTCATGGAAAACTTTTTCCTTAAGACATATTCTCTGATCACATTAATATAAATTTATCATTTGAATCTTAATTCTTAGACTTTATTCTTAAGGGCTTACTTCGTTTAAAAAATTATTCAAAGAGGAAACTGAAATCAAATTTGTTCCCTCTCTGAATATTTTCTTTAAGCTGTTTATCACTGCAAAGGGTATTATAATTTTGCCAAGTTTGCAACGCATAGAAATATTCATTTCCGACCCTATAAACTATATATATTCTTGATCAGGGTGACGAGCTGAGTCGAGTTGAGCTTTGTCAAATCACGTCTGCGTAAATCTACCTGTCCGTCTGTCAATCTGTCTGTCCGTCTGTCTGTCTGTTTCTACGCGAACTAGTCTCTCAGTTTTAAAGCTATCGAGCTGAAATTTTTGCACAGAATCTTCTTTTTACTGCACTGCAAATATGTCGGAACAAACCGGATCGGATGACTATATCTTATAGCTTTGCCATAAAGGAACTATCGGTTAAAAAGTGGGTCTTTGTGAGAAAAACTTTTTTTATTTTAAATATTAACGTGTCTCACATCAGCGATTATTAATATTATACGCTTTTACATAGATTTGGAAGTTTTGGTTGAAATCGGATGACTATATCTTATAGCTGCCATAGGAACTATCGGTCGAAAAGTGGGTTTTAATAAGAAAAACTTTTATGTTTTTTATGTTAACGTGTCTCATCAGAGATTATAAATATTATACGCTTTTTACATAGATTTGGAGATTTTGGTCGAAATCGGATGACTATATCTTATAGCTGCCATAGGAACTATCGATTGAAAAGTGGGTTTTAATAGGAAAAACTTTTTTTGTTTTTATGTTAACGTGTCTCACATCAAAGATTATGATTATTATACGCTTTTAAATAGATTTGGAAGTTTTGGTCGGGAAATCGGATGACTCTATCTTATAGCTGCCATAGGAACTATCAGCGCTCGAAAAGTGGGTTTTAATAAGAAAAACTTTTTTTGTTTTATATGTTAGCATGTCTCACATCAGCGATTATTAATATTGCTACGCTTTTACATAGATTTGGAAGTTTTGGTCAAGTCGGATGACTATATCTTATAACTGCCATAGGAACGATCTGTCGAAAAGTGGGTCTCTGTGAGAAAAACCTTTTTGTGTTTAATGAAAACGTTTCTCATTATTAATATTATACGCTTTCACATAGATTTGTAAGTTTTGGTCGAAATCAGATGATTATCTTTAGCTGCCATAGGAACTATCGGTCGAAAAGTGCGTTTATTTAGAAAATTGCTTGTTTTAACGCTGGCGTTCTTAAACTCTGATGTATTAAAACATTTGGAATGTGACTTTTCGAGTAATTGAACCATCCACCTGGCGAAACTATCATAGGTAGAATTTTTTTGACTTCGGATTCGTGTTTACTGGGTCCTAATTACCCAAGAAAAGTGGCTTGCACCTCTAAATAAAAAACTTCGTGAAGCGCGGCGTAATATGGGTTAAGGATCTGTTTTTAATATTTCCTACTGGTTCTAACCTTTGGTTATGGAATGAGGATAGATTTCAAATAAAAAATTAACATCTTGGTTTTTGGTTAATTCATTTCTTTTGGATTTTGATAATACACAGAGACCTGGCTTCAAGAACAAATTGGGAAAGCTTGGAGTTTTATGGGCCTAAACCAAGAACATTTTCTTACGTTTTTTTGAAGGAATTCCTTTGTTCCAAAAATGTTGAGGGGTCTTAGAGTAGATCGAGCTGTACTTAAGACCATAGCAAATTCTTGTTTGAAATGTATTTAAAAATATCCTAAAACATGAAAGTCGTACTTGAAATAAGAGCTTTGTACTAAACAGTATCTTACCGTACAATTGACCCTGTTTGTACTTGACCCAAGTTTTTTGAAGGTTTTTTTCTGAGTGAATAATATATTATTTGAGCTACAAAAATAAAGTCTTCTAAAGTGAAGTCTTTCAAGTAGAAAGTTTAAGAACATTCTTCTTTAGACATTATTCTTCTAAGACTTTCTACTTAGATGCCCTTTTCGAATTCTTCTCCCTTGGCAGATATATTTTGGTAAGTCTGCTCTTCTAGAATATTAAGGTTTCAGAGAACTGATTGATACTACACAAAAAAAAGGGCGAATAGGCGAGTTATAGAACGATCAGAAAGGAAATTGGTACCGTTATCATCATTAATGCCCTTATTTAATCATCATTTTGAAACTATTGACAATTATTTTCTCTTTTATTATTATAAATTATAAAGTTGATATTTTCGAAAGTATTAAAATAATATTTCGAGAATATTAAATTAAGAATAGCTTGTATCAGGCGTTTTATAATTAATTTTTTAGTATCAGGTGATACTAGCTATTCCTCAATTAAATATTTTTTCATATCAAATAATGTAGTATGAATTCAGTTCTCTTAAAAATGCCATTAAAATTAAAACGTAACATTTAAAAATTTTTGCTTTTATTTTGAACTCTTTCAAAATGTTTTTTATTTACACTATTTAAATTGAATCGTGTGTACACCTCTCTATTGGAAACATAATATAAATATCTTTTAAAAGTTCTGTAGAAATTCTTGATGCATATTAAAATCTTTTAATTTATATTCAGCACCTTTTCTTCGGCAGTGTTTTCCATAGCAATTGCTTTTAACTAGCTGCTGATGTGTTTGCACTGAAATGAAAACACGTAAGACACCAGACTTCTCACAAACGGGCATTACTTTTCGAATTTTCGAAGAACTTACGAAGAATTTTGTATATAATGAGCCAAAAACATTTAGAACTGAATTAATGCGTTCTTTTTGTTTCAACAATTTATTGGGGTTAACTAAAGTTAACAACTGTAATTTATTTGACGACCTTTCTAATGTTTAATTAGCGAGTTGAACTGGCTCGAGGTCGGAAAAAGTTGCGATTGTTCGCAACAGTAAACAACTAATGCATTGTACATGAACAAAGAATGTTTTGTACTTACTTTAAGTATGCAAATTTTTGTTTTTAGAGTTAATAGAGTTAATTGACTTGAGATGAACAAATG
>JAEIFU010001655.1:0-61995 GCA_018904235.1 Lordiphosa stackelbergi | reverse complement strand
AAGGACAAAACATACCTGAAATTTTAAGTACAAAACGGTATATATTCTATCCCGATCGATCTAGAACTCTGCCGGTCGTTTTTTCTGCGTGTACTACAGGGTTTTTCCGGAAAGTAATAGGACTGATTTTCTTCCGCCACGACTGTATTTCGGAGCGTGCGCGCACCGAATGGATTCGGTAGAGGGCGTTCCTAGCTAACGAACGAGCGGCTGGTCAGTTGTCTCCGAGCACCTGGAGAGTCATGACAGGCATTTTCGTCCAAGGTGTTTCTGTGAGTGTTGCAAGCCGGCAAGAGGTACGTGATTAAATTCTGAGTGAAACTCGGTAAATCTGCGACGGATACGTTTGATATGATCAAGCGGGCTTACCCAGGTGTTGCTTTAGGAAGAGGTCACCGATGAAGACCGCGCTGGAACAGCTTCGACTTCGACAAACACCGACAATGTGACTCGTATCCGCAAATTTTTGTACTCATACCGTCGACTAAGTATTCGTTTAATTGCCCAGATGTTAAATTTACCAAAATCTTTGGTTCATGACATTTTGACGGAGCATTTGAACATTCGCAAGGTATGCGCGAAGATGGTTCACTTCTTGTGAACAGCCACCTGACCAAGGCCGACATCCCAACTCTTCCGCAGCCGCCCTACAGCCCAGATGTGCCCCCAGACTTTTCTTTGTTTCCTCACCTGAAAAGGCCGAGGAAAGGCAAGCATTTTGAGACGACAGAGGGGCAGCAGTATGCACCGCGGCTCTCAAGGCTATTCCGGAGAATGCCTTCCGTGATGCTTGGAAATCGCTCTGGCAGCGCTGCATCGCAGATGGAGCCTATTTTGAAAGTTTTTAAAGAATTGTAACGATTGGCTCAATAAATTATTTTAAATCGACTCAGTCCTATTACTTTCCTTACAAACCCTGCATTTCCCACAGTTTTGTTGATATTTGGTGCGTACTTCCTAAAGATATTTCGAAATCGAGATTATTTATCAATCTGCCGAAGGAATAATAAAGATCGGATGAACGATACTCTCGTTATGACCAAAAGCAGCAGCAGTGCTGCTTTTAGCTTGATTTCGATTAGCTCACTGATCTTACTGTTCCCCTCCTGTGTTCTCTGTCGCGTATTTTCGGTTAAGTCGATACGTAAATGAGTACCAATAACATCTTAAAGTTACACTTCTAAAAGAGCGCTCACGAATTAACTGCTTCCAATGAGCAGAACACAATAAGTGTTTGTAAAATTGTATTTTGTTTTGCCTTAATTGTGTGGTTGGCGTTGGACTTGCGTGTATACAATGTACATAATTATATAGGCGTTAAGCAAAAACAAAAATGAATATATTTTGCTTTTCATTTGATAGACTAATAGTGATAATAAATATCCACATATTGTCGAACTTCCGTACAGCGACCAAAATAATAATAATTTCAAAGTATTTTTATGATAAAGGTTCGCGTTCCTGAATCAAACTTTTTGCTCTTTTGCTTACTGAACACATTCACCAAATTCGGTACTGCCTTTTGTGGTCACTACGAAACGACGCCTACCGTACGAGAAAACGGAAGAACAATACGATTCAAACTATTTATCCGTAAAAGTGTCCAATGCCAAAATTTTAAATTTTTTTAGATCAAAAACAAGAAAAAACCTGAAATCCGATGTCTAATGATAATAAATATCCACATGTATGTTGCCTTGGCATTCCCTAACAGTTAAACACACCTCACATGACAAGGCAGCTGCTGAATTGCAGTCGATGGGTTATATTAGCTCATGATGCGACAGGGGAATCTTTTTTGAGAAAACATCGACACGTATGTGTCCCGTAAAGTTATGTGCACACTACTAATAGCTTTAAGCTAAGCGGTTTATATAATGAGCGATAGTTAAATGGTATAGATTCCAGCCTTTCATTTTAGATTTGCTGGTTGGGTTGGTTAAGATAAATATTATAATTTAGTTTCTTCCTTGTTTAATTCACTTTTACTTTTTCTTTGTGTTTAAAACTTAAAATTATTTTTGACAAGCCTTTTCCAATGCCCGTAGGAACAGAACAAGGAAAAAAACTGTTTACAATTTCAACCTCTAATCGCTGCAAAACCCCTGAACTAATTAGGCATATTTGTCAGTTATGCATTTAGCGCTCAACGCCACACTCGTCATAAATGATGAGGCATATTAATATCGAAACAAAGTAACCCTTGGCAGCTGCGAAAGGCTAGTTCTATTTTCAGGTTTGTTCATTTGTTCCCTGCCCGTACCATGAAGCTGGGAAATTAAAAATAAGGCAGTTTGTAAGAGGTGCGACATCTACAATTTGGAGTTTCTTTCATATTCCCTGAGTCATTATAGTCACATAATAATTTGATTAAGCCCCTATTACACTACCCAAGGCATAAAATCATAGATACCGTACTCACCCGATCTTAAGATCATCGCAATCGTGCTGAAATTTCTTATGCAGAAAGTCTTTGAAAATTATGATATATATTTTACTAACGATTAAATAGATTATAAATTGCCAAACTTTCAGAATTCTCGTATGTTTGGTTGGTACCTGAATTTAGCCAAAACCTGTGATATAAGGGGAGGGCGGACACTATGTGTATGTATGTGTAGGTCAGTGTGGAGCATCGACTCATGTCGGCGTAATGGAGTGTGTGACGATACAAATGCAAAATAAATACATGACGTATGTGGTAAAGCGTTATCGGATGCCACACTCGAGGAATAATGCTGGCAATGGGATGCGGAATTGGTATCAGAATTAGATTCGAGACACTAACCCTTGCGAGGACTCACTACAAGCGGCGGAACTATCTAATCTATAGTGGCGATCGGCGTCCGTCTCCGACATGCGTATGTCCTCCGACCCACTGGGACTCATGTGACGCGACGAATGGTGCTCCAGCTGCCGAATGAGGTCCTCCAGGTTGCGTATGCGCAGTGGCCCAGTCGAGGGAGCGTCATCCTCCTCTGGCTGTTGCTGCTGCAACGTTAGCGCCGTCGGCTGGTGCAACTGATGCTGCGACCGGTGATGGTGCAAGAGTGCGCTACCATGACCCATACTGCCAGTCATGCCGCCGGCCCCGCCGCCAGCGCCCAGTGCAGAGCCCAGACCCAGGCTGCCCAGGCCAGAGCCGCTGCCATCCAGGAGAATGGCGTGTGCTGCGGCACTATCGCAGATGTTCTCGCGGGAACTGGACTTGGAGCCGCTGGTGCGTTTGTAGGGTTCGGCCGAATAGCCTAACTGGGTGCTGCCGCAGTCCTGCAGCGTCTTGCGCAACATCTCCTCGCTGAGACTGCCACTGCCCACGGGCGTGTTGCCGGTGCCGGTGCCACGGTGCGTGGCCGCATTTCTCAGCGCCTCCAATATGTCTTCGTGATAACCATTGAGTGACTTGAGCGTTCTCTCTACCTCAGAGGCAGCCGCCCCACCGCTGGTAGAGGCCAGGGTGCCGTCCTGGGTAATCAATTCAAGGTTGTCTGACTGGCTGTCGTCGCCCCACTTGTCTTTAAGCTGCTCTCCGTGCACCAGACCATACCCGTGCTTCTTCAGTATTCCCTTTTCTGTGAGTTGACAAAGAGGGATGGTTCCAATGTACATGTAAAAGAACATACAAATTTTGTAGTGTCAGACAGCAGACAGCGCAAGAGTAATCAGTGGATTTCCAAATGAACATTAGACTTTTCAGATGAGTTGCCGTTTTGTTCTCAGGGTCGGCGAGGCTACTCTCGAAGCCTACGGAAATCGGGTGATTACTTTTGCGCACTTAAGTTTGTAAGGTGTTCTGGCAGTAGTACAGATCTGCTGTGGTGCTGAGGTGCGTTAGTGCGGAGCTTTAATTTCTTATTGTTATTCAACTCGTTCCTTTCGATTCGCCTTTGCATTTGACGGGTCGCAGCGGTTGATGCGTGGGTGAAGCATGCCACGCAGTTAAATTGTGGTGCAGGTAGCATACGACAGCTACAACATGCAGTTCAAGGCTTATTTTCAAACATCTACTAAACGCTACTTGGCACTAGGCGGGTCTAATCGTTTCAGTTGCTGACTGAGCGCACGATCAATGAGTTTATGTGCTATGATTGGGCTTGGTACAGGTGAAAGTGAGCTTCCTGGTGAATGACTGACATGAAGAGCAATGAGCATTGTATTACTTGTTTACCAGCTACGTAAATTTACCTCATCCTAACCACAGTGAAATGCTACTAAAATGAACTAAATAGCCTTGCAACTTTCTGAAAGGCTCACTTTGGAGGAAGAGAAAGAAGGGTTTTGGTAAATGGCTCTGCTTTAGTGATAGCTGCTGAGTTTGCAGAAAAAAATGTTGTTCACAATTAAACCAGATCTCCAACCGATAGTTTCTACGCCAAACATAAGCAAAAGTTCCTTATATAATTTTACCAATTGTAATGGCCACCTGTCGACAGTTTTGTGGTAAGGTAACATTTAAATAAATGGGCTCAAATAAGAACAATCCTTAAACAATTAGTATAAAACTGGTTTGAGTTATTTACTGTATTTAAGACATGACTGCTCATTCCTATTGAAAATATACCCTAAATGAGTATCCTATTCTAAGAGTTAAGCAAACTGTGTATTTTTTAGTGTAACTTCTTGATTGTGTTCCTTGTTGATGCAATGCAAATTGGCGAGATCTAGGGCTTACTACGTATATGGATATGAGTGCTAGTGTGAGTTGATCTGTTATTGTAATTGTAATAGCAACCGCACTGTAGAATACTAGGAACGAACGAACGTCAAGTACTTTGTATACCTAGCAAGCTAAAGGGTTACGAACAGAAGGTGTACTGTGTTTGCTGGTATGTAATCTAAGAATGCTGAGGAACAGAAATAAAGAATACCCAAAAAATTGCGACTATTGACTTCGATTTACTTTTTCCCAAGTGTAAATGCGAAAATATATTCAATGGCTTGTCATACTGCTGCCGCCTCATTAATCCAGTTCAATTTATATACAAAAATTATAATTGATAGATTGTGAATGTACTTATCCACGCTATTTTACGATATTATGTGACATCAGTTTACGTAGACCCCTCACTGACCTTGATTTCGCAAACAGAGTACCTGACCGTAAGTTAAAGTCGGCCCTGCCCGACTTTGATATACCCGTTACTCAGGAGAAGATGTGTTAAAAAGCCTTCCCATATGTTTGTGATCACAGCACTAACACTAATGTTAACATATTAGCATTTCTTTAGTAGATAGCGCATGTGGACCCCAAATATATGACAAGAGTGGTGTTCCTTAAAGAAAAGCCGAAAAGTATGCAAAGTTTATTTTATAAAGACACCTCGCATGGTGACTCCAAATATATGGCAGAAGGTATAATTCCTAAAACTCCGCTATTCATTATATTATCTTTACGAAAATTTTAGAGATTATATTATATCAGACATATTGATATGGAGATAGATATAATGAGATTTTTAAATCGATATCTTTAAAACTGTGACGGTTATTCAACATTTTTTTTGTGGATGTGGGAGATTGCTGGGTAAAAATTTAAAACAAACTTGACACTGCGTGCAGACAATTGTAGTCTCTAAGATCTAGATGTTCATACAGAAGGACTCACGCATTTGACAGTCTCGACTCAGCTGTTGATCCTGATCAAGAGTATATATACTTAAGGTGTATGAGATGCTTTCTTCTGCCTGGTAAATACATTTGCACGACTTCAGTATACCCTTTGTACTCAGGGTGCAGCAAAATATGTCAATTAGGAATATCTCTCTCATGGCTTTGAATATTAATTCGATCAACATTTGTTCACTTTTAGTTGATAACTTGACCGTTAGAAACCCCAAAATGTAGGAGACACTGAAAGCAATTTTCGAGGGGATTGGGGTTATTTAATTTGAAGTAAGACGCCACCATTGAAAACAATTAACAATCTGCTTAGTAATTGCATCGCACTAGAAATTTAAAATTTAAATAACAATTATGATACCGCCAAGTTTAAAACGCATATAAGGAAGCTTGTTCAACCACATAAAGTCTATATATTCTTTATCAGCGTGTTCAAAGATACATATTTGAACAGTGCATTTAAAGACCGCTACCTGCGGTCGCCTCAAGCCGAAAAATAGAAATTACAAACTAAAAACTAAGCAACCCCTAAGTAGTAATAAGGTTGTTGGCGAGAAGCATTACGCTGCTTGGGGTAAAACCAAAAAAGTGTATAAAGGAAAAACCAATGTCTAAATAAACATTCAGTTTACAGCAGAAGAGCTGGTCACTCGCACCATATGTGCGTTTTATTCAAGCGTGACGAGCTGAGTTGAATCCATCTGTCCGTCCGTCTGTTTCTGTGCTATCTCCTCCGTCAGTTTTAAAGCTATCTTAACCAAACTTTGCACGAAGTCTTTAGGTACGAATACTCTAAACATCTGTCGAAACCGGCCGGATCGGATGAATATTGCATATAGCTGCCATAGGAACGATCGGTCGGAAAACAAGATTTAGTGAGGAATACTTTTTGTTTTCAATGCCCCCAAAGCTCGTATTTATAAGTTTTCTATGCTTTTTATAATTTCACCAAGTTTGCTGAAAATCCGACAACTACTCAAAAAAATGTTTGGAAATGATTCAAAAAAAAAAATTTTCCCCAACTTTTTACTGATTAATAATATATGGCTTCCACACAATTCTTTCAAGTTTAATCCAAATCGGCATATACGGGGGTGCCACAGAAATCTCTAGAGATTTGCCGAAAATCTAGTAAGAACAACAGATGTTCCAATTGAAGTTCCATCTCTAAAAACAGGGCTGAATCTCTCTCCAAAAAAGTCCCCTTTTTTAGTTATGGGTTAATTTAATGTTTAACTGAAATGTTTTGATTGTGTTATATGTTTTATGATGCATTTTTAAATCATAATTCAAATTTAAGTCATATTCTCCATAAATATAATGAAAAATTTAAAAATTTGTTGGCGCCAAACATGAGGTACAATTTGCAGCCCTTAATCCGCAGCCTTTCAAGTAGATGGCGCTAGTGGGAAAAGAGCTATGCTAAATCTCCTAAGCAAACATGGGAGGTTTGAAACCAACCAATAGAAATTTCTGTGTCACCTAAGAATTGAAATTCGGTTGGAATTTGAAAGAGGTTTCTGTGGCACCCCCGATAAACTTCGGTTGAGCCGAAGTTAGCTTTCCTCTATTTACCCCTGTTACTCGTAGAGTAAAAAGCGTAAACTTTCAATCATATATAGGAATGATTTGATCCAGTCTGTACTAAATGTTTATTTTAACGAAATAGACGAAAAATCGATTTCAAAGTAAGATTAAAAATATAGACAAATGTTAAAAACACCTTAGGTAAAAATAAAAAACCATAAAAAACAACAAAAATCAGAAAACGAGAGCTGGGTTAAAGTCGGCTCTAACCTCTCAGAAAAAACGTTACTCATGAACAAACATGTTAATAGTGTTCCCGCGTACCTTAGTGTGACCATCCAAAAGTATGCAACATATTTTAGGGTGGTAGCGGGGAGGGGGCTTGGTTCACTTTTTGCTTATAACTTGAGAACCGCTTATCCGATCTCTTTATCATTCCTTCGGCAAATCGACTTTGCTAATTACTAACCATCTCTACGAATCCTCTATCTTTAAAACTGTAGGAGATATAACTTTTTTCCAAATTGCGGGAGCGGGAGGGGGCGTGGCCAAAATTTGAAACAAACTTGATCTGCGTGCAGATAAAAGAAGCAAATGTCCCATACATGTCAAACCTCTATCTCTTACCATCTCTGAGATCTAGGTGTTCATACAGACGGACGGACGGACGGACGGACGGACGGACAATTTCTAAGATATCGAGTTCAAATTAAATTCTTTTCGAGTTATATTCGCAATATTTATAATCCCTGAAATTTACATAGAATCGGATAATAAATAGCCGAGTTAAAAAAAATTTTGCATACTTTCCGTATGTCCCTAATAAGGAACACAGGAACCCTATTTAACATTTCAACCCGGCCTTGCAGCAAAGTGCTGGAGCCATTTGGGCGTTGCAGCAGTCGGTTCATTTACTGAGGGCCGTTTTCTTATGTTTTTGCAAATTTAGGTGCTTTGCTCATGTTCAAGTCTAGATGGATTTTGTAGCCACCTACTTCATCCTCATTGATTTCAAAATCATCGTCCATGTTAAAGGAAGATATGTACTTGAGCTTTTGTTTCATACCCAAATAATTTGATCAAAAATGGCTGAAAAGTTTCCCAAATTGGCCTATCTAAATGTGTCGAAATTATTTGCCTGTGTGAACTTGGCTCCCATCATAGTAACAAGTCGTTCCAAAGGAAAACCTTCTCCTGCTCTGTGAAATGTTGGCTTTATTTTTAAAATCCCAGCCCTCCCGGTGGGACCGTGGCGCAAGTGCACAAATTTATAACCAACCTACATGAGACAACCAATTGCACAAAAACCACCTAGTTGCAAAATCTAGTTGGATTTCGATTTGAGCAAAAACGGGAACTTAAGAAAACGGCCCTAAGACTTTACATATTCGGTTGCCATTTTAAGTAATTAATGCATTTTCCTATATGGGCCTATACTCAGATGAGATACAATTTTATTTCGGCACAATACATCAAATGACTAGAAGCTCCTTTCAACAATTTGCTTTCAAGCAGCATTCTTATTTAAATGAAGTAGTATGCCAAACTAAATTTATATCACATCTGAGTACAGGCTTTAGGTGCCGCGCACACACGCAGCTAAAAGATGAACTGACGGCAGAGCCGAAAGCTCACCTACAATTTTGAAAGCGCGCAGACATGTGGCTGATCTAAGCTTTTAGCTTATACATTTTATTCTTGCTAGCAACATGGTTGCGAAGTCCTTGATTGCGAAAATTTAAAAGTGCAGAGAAAATTAAAGTAAAGAATTTTACTGTTAAAGAGACATTGGGCGAATTTCTTGATTTATGGGCCGTTGAAAGCCGAAAAATACGTATTTTTATAAATTTATTGTAAAATGTATTTTACTTTAGGAAAAACAAAAGTATTGCTTCAAATAGTTTCAACATCTAATTTTATGGCACCAATGATTTGTAAAAAATATTGATCTGGTGTGCTCCCGCAGACGATCTCTCTTAAGATTTTAAAAAATATGCGTGGATTGACTTAAAATTTTCTGTATGTACATTAAGAATATGCACAATTCTCTTGTTATTAAAAACATCAGCAAGCAGAAATAAACAAGCATGTTTGTTCATTCAAACAAAGCTGAACTTACGGCTGAATTAAAATGTTGAATAAAGCGCACAGTGTGCGCACTTCCATGTTCGTGCGTAAAGCAGTGCCTAAAGTTCGGCCGTCAGTTCATGTTTCAGCTACATGTGTGCGCGGCCCCTTTACGCTTAAAAATTATTTGTCCCATTTTATATTCAAAATCGAATATATATTTAATATATTATTTAAGTACACCCAAGAACAAAATATACACAACAGTATTGGCAAAAAAGGGCCTAACGGGCCTGGCATGTATCTTTTCATTACATGTGTTCCTAATTTACAAAATTTTCAAAAAGATCAGATAATAAATAAACGATTTAAAACCGTTGAATACTTTTCGGCAGACCCTCCTAAGGATCACAGAGAGTATATCGAAGTCGGTTAGGGCCGACTTAAACTTACGCTGTCGTTGTATATTTACTATTAGAATAATGTTGCTAAAAAAGCTAGTTTAATGAAGAATTATAATTTATATTGATTTTGCTATTCTCTTTATCTTGCTTTTTTTCTGTTCTCTTTCAGAATCAGACGACCTCAAAAACATTTAAAGACATGCCTAATATGTTATGAAATATGTTACAGAAATATACTTTCGGTGATGTAATAAATATCATCATGCTTTCGAAATTTTTTAAAATTTAAAACTTTTGAAAGCACAGATATTTATCCTTATCTAATATTTCTGGGTATATTCTGTTTGTTTTTCTATGTTATATATATAACCCTTGAGATATTAAATAACTGTGGAACTCTTGCCTTTTTTAATAACCAGCAATTATTATTATTTTTGATACTATATCTGTTTTTCTCATGGAAAGAAAATACTTGAGGTAGATCAAGACCAGCAGTATGACAATCCCTTTTATAGCTCCGTCCCATTTGATGGCCATTGTTTATTTCTGTTCCTCGCTTTGTGTGTTTGTTTGTTAGTATACAAGTACGTTGTACAAATGAGTGTGCGCTTGTATGTGCACATCGAACGCATCATGAACATGTAAAGGGAATGTATTAACCTGCATGCGATTGATCATCCTCACCACCTGTCGTATAGCGACGTCCATGAATGCTCTTGTCCCTGCGCATGCGGGAAACCAACGATTAGATTATTAACCACATATTAGAGGAGCTTGCGCGTTTCGCTTACCTGAATCCTGCCTGATTGGCATACACTAGCTTGCTGGAACCATCCAGCGAGACCTCCTCGACGGAGTGGTGGTTGGGTGCCGTGGCCGCCCCGCCGTAGCTCTTGGCGATGGGCTTCTTCGAGTAGGGCGGATCGTACTTAAGGGTCGTGGTCTTGCGTCTACGTTTCCGCCGGTGGTGGTGGAGTTATTGATTTGTTTGGTTTTATAGGCGTTATATTATAGATTTGCGTATACACACAGGGCATTTAGTATGCGGAATTGATTAAAGCGTACAATGGTGCGTATGATGTATATTGAGTTATCGTATTCAGTTATTGCATTATATAGAGAAAATCATTTCGATGTAGTTTGGTATTTGGGGGCAGGCATGGTAGATGGTGGGTTTGGTTTCAGTTGTGGTGGTTGTTGATCGGAGGTTCGGTGGTTTGGTTGTTTGATATACGATGACATATTTATATATAGATTGACATTGATGTATATGTATATATGGGGATATATGCATATAGACAAAATATACATATATACGGAGCGCATGAAGCGTAAGCATGCCCACATACACACACATGCACACAATGGTCGGGTTTATGTGCGTGTGTGTGGAAACGTGGGGGCGCGTTGGTTCGATTTATCAATTTTGGATTTCGATTTTGATTGTTGTTGGAGTTCATTTGGTTTTTGTTGTTTTGTTGTTGGATCGTTTTTGTTGATGTTTGTTGTTTTTGTTAGGAAACGAAAGGTTATGATGAGATTTTCGATTAATAAGATGTTTGCAGTAAAATCATCGTTTTGTTTGCTTTGTTCATGTGAAAATCAAATGTTGTGTGTCGGATAATAGAAATTTTGGTATATGTATGTGAAATAAGTGTGCCGTTCAACATAGGAATGAAAATGCATTTTCAACTCAGGAGTCATTCGAGAATGAAGAAACTGAAGCATGGATACTAAAAAAAATTGCATTATACCAAGAAAATAAATTTAGCGGAATTTGTTGTTTTTTTTTTTGTCGTATCAATTACAAAGTATTTGCAAAACACTCAAAGGCATAACAGAAAACACAAAATTTTGAATATGACATTCTAGCCAAATTTCGACATTTTTTTACAGACATTAATGATACAACATCAAATGTGTAAGGATGGAGGAGAAATTTGAATGTGTGATAGGAAGAAAGTGAAATTTAAAGTGGCATGAAACAAGCAGATAGACATGGCAATGGGTGGGAAGGGTTAGAGTTCTGCATGAATCCACATTACTAGAAAGAAAATGAAAACAGCTTGAGCCAACAAGCCGTAACTCTTGAGCAATTTAAAAGAAAAGCGTTACCTTACGATTTGAGTATTCTTTAAGTCAAATCAAGGCCCCGATTTTGAATTGCGGTTGGTTTAAGCTTTTTCACACAGTCGTTAAATTTTTAAAAGTCATTTTTTCCATGGCCGATAGCCATAAAATAGCCCTAACCGAAATATGTCTATCGATATGGACACAATGATCCGATTCTAAATATTCATATACCATATATAACTAATTCTGAAATAGAAGATATTTTAAAGAATCACAGATTCTTAACTACAGGAGCACTAACCCAATATTTTTAGATATGAAATGGACATTTCCAAGCCCTCTCAGCAATATGCTCAATTAGCAAAAAGAACGAGGTGATTATTATTGCTTTATATTTACCTAAAGCCCAATCAAGGTTAATAGAGACCGTTTATGGTGCAGCGAGTGCCTACAGTGCGAGCGGACTTGTGTTCGGTCCCTCATCGGAACATCCAATAAAAACTGGTAAGAAAGTTGGGCTTGACCGACTGTAATACACTCTGATCGTTACGAATTCCTTATCGGATCGTTAACAAATGCTGATTACTAAATATGACTGGATGGTACAACAATATAAATTCTTTATGGGATGGGATAAATTGCTTGCTGTTTATCTCTTTCCTTCTTCGCATATTATATACGTTGCTTTCCCCATGGAAGAGCTTCAAAAATTAATAGTTATCCTTTAAACCTTAACAAATATCATTTTAATAATTTTTATACCAATTTAAAATTAGCAGATTGTAATATTTATATTATATCATATCAGTATATTTTTTAATGATATTTTTATGGTAAAATGAAATGTTATAGTTCAAATTAACGAACCTATATCAAATTGATACTGATTTCATTTGTTTGCAATTAAACGTTTTATCAGTTTAAGGTTGCCGATATAATTGCAAAAAATATTTGTCATAAACATTTTTAGGAATTGATTGTTCCTTTGGCGTCTATATAGTACGGCATAGACTTTATTATTTCTGGGTCTACGGCAGATCTGGTGTTCATCATGCGGAACCAGATTGAGCTTGACCTCCCTTGGGTGCACAGGTTCAAAGGAGGAAGACGATGGCGAGGGACAACTTGATTTGTACGAAACGTAGCGTAATGCAGCGCATGTACTAAGGCGCGATTGGTTTTCATTGGCAAGTCGAGATACATAAACCGTAAAGTTTCCATTTCAGCTGAAAGAGTTTTACTCTAAAGTCACTCTTTCGAGCGATTGTTTCTATGTGAACTGTATATTTAATAGGTTGACTCGTCCCGATGAAACTTTTCGGAGTCAGTAATACATTGAATGGTGCCAAGATCGGTGAAATTATATCATCCGATCTACTCGTATAGTGAAGAAGTGCAAGATATTCAATACCATTCGGCAGCCTTAGAACTGATAACTCAACTCGAATTGACCCTCACACTGAGACGGACCAATCAAAATTTTAAACAGCAATAAAGAAAGACGACCAAGTAGAATCCCATAAAACAGCTTTTTAGACCAGAATCTTTAATATTTAATAATTTCGCCTTAATATTACTCCAAAACTGTATATTGCTCAGAATTGGCTTACTTAAACAAAACATTTAGAAGTGCTCGAGGCGTAGAATATTCCTAGAAATGATTATGGAAGACGACGTTATAGCAACGCCTGTGGTACAACGACATACCGTTATTTACCTTAGAGATCTTAGCAGGTGATGTTTATAAGACTTCTAGAAGAGTGTTTACAGGCCGCTTTCTTCTCAACACATCTTGTTGTACTAGTATTTCATGACACTCTTTTTGAACCGAAAGGCGGAATACTTGCGATGGTACTACCTCATACACCTCATCAGAAACCTTCAATAATAAATGACAAACCGTGTGTTTATATTGTGGTGCTCCTGTACTGGGACGCATAAGCTGTTGATTCATGCAGATCTCTAGCTGTAGAAGCACCTGAAGAGCATAAGCAGGGGGTGACATGAGGGAAGGAACAGAATGGAATATACGTTTATGGTCCGAAATGTACAATTAGACGGAGTAGCGTTGGCTATAGCTCAAACTGCAGGTGTGGCCAGTAAAAGTGTTTTTTTAGGCCTGTGTGTACGCGTCGAGTGTTAGGCGGTGGTGCGGTGTTGTTAGGTTTGGGCGTGTGTGTGATTGTGTGGTTGTGTGACTGTGATGGAAATCGATGGAAAACACAACACAAATGCAGATATTTAATGCGTTATGTGTGGATGTGGTATGTGTGTTCGCATTGGTATGTAGTGATGGATTATTAGCTTATCGGAACACAGCGGGCTCACTCAGCAGAAAGCACCACCATAACTCAAAGGCAGTTTCGTCTATGTTGGGCCCTAAGCGCAAAAAGATATCAAGTTCGAGAGCGACTCCAGGTCTTGCCCTGCCTCGACTCATACGCATATCAAACGCATTAGAAATGGTGTAGGTGAAACAAATGAGTGCAGATGAAAACCCTTTCGATACATGTATGCGTATGTCTTTTTATTGGCTTTGGGCTGCAAGTTAGTGGGTCATGGGGCTGGTGGAACACAGCCTGGGGCTGTGCTTGTGACTTTATATATACAGAGGTATATATTGTGTTACATTCGTGATGATGTGGCATTGCAGTGGTTTAGACTAATTCAGGATTGTTGGTTGTGTTTGGTGGGCACTTGGTTTATATTTATTTATATTTTATCATTTTTTGGGAAGACTAAACTGAACAAAAGTAGTAATGAAAAACGTCAACAAGTTCACCGCCGCGTTGACGACAACGACAACATACACAAATGGCAATCCTTGCGTGGCCTTGTTCAAATTGTATGCGTTCCACTCGTTAACAATAATCAAAAGAAATTAGTGACTAACTAAGACATATAAATGAGATAATGGCATCGAAATGAAATCGAAATCAAAAGAGAAAGCAAAAACGAAAATCAAACCAAACTACATACATATGTATTTTATAACAATGGGCATTGAATGCCCCGATGCTAATTACCATTGCTCTACTTGCTCATAGCGCACCATGTACCCAGTACCCTTCACCAGATGGGGTCAATGCAGACTGTTCCTTGGGATACATGTAGTACATAAGGATCAAAATGCTACATGCAAACTAATACTACTTTTAATAGTAATGGAAGAGAGCACCTATTCTCGAATCGGAAAATTTAAGAAGCTTTCTTTTCAATTTCGTAGGAGCGTTGTATGTTAACATCGATTTTTCAGCAAGCGGTAGAGGCCAAATAGAGAGGGCAAAAAAGCTAGCAGGAAAGACTACAGCCGTTTTACTTGATTTTCTGTGCTCACCGATTCACACAATCATAAGGAGAACAAAAGTGTAGCAAATGGGCCACACACGATGTCTATGCATCCAAGAAGAGGAAAATGTTTAATTTTAGGTAAACCACCCCAAAAATTCGGGAACTATTTTTATTTTATATTTTGATAAATTTACGTGCAGAAATTAATTGGCGGTCGACCATGGTTCTTCTTTAAATTAATTTCAAAGTTTTTATTTGCTCGATCATGTGATGCTTTTCGAATTTTGTTAGCTTTTGCAAATAAATATATTAATCAAGGCTGAATGTTTGGGTAAGTCGAGCGCGGAACCAAGGTTTTTACCATAACCTTCGGCCAAAAACCTCGAATATAAAATTTTTCAACATTAACCATCAGTAAATTTTGGTTCGAACTGTCAAACCGGATTACTTCAAAAATGTTTTGGGCAGATTTTGTTTGGATTTTGTCATTGAAATCATGAATCATTTCCGACCCTACAAAGATTCTTGATCAGTGTCAACAGCCGGGTCGAGATAGCCATGTCCGTCTGTCCGAATGAACGAGATAGAGCTTTGAAATGTATGGAAAAGAAACTTCTTATACTTGCAAGCAGATCAAGTTTATTTAAAATTTTTGCCACGCCCCTTTCCTCCCCCGCAATTTGGAAAAAACGTCATATATTACTAATTTTTCTAGTAATCAAGAGGTTTTATCGATTTGTCCAGGGAATGATAAAGATCGGATGATCGGACTGAGCAAAAAATAGTTCTTTGCCACAGGGCAGCAGCAACGCTACATTCAGCTGCTACTGTAGGTACAGTGTATATTAAAGTCGGGTTCGACCGACTTTCTTACTTATTTCACTTGGTTTTCCCATTTCAAGCCCCAGAAGGGCGTTTTTTAAGTGATAACCCCAAAAGATGGGCCTAGTTCACTGTGCCGAAGTCTTTATAACCTTGCAAATGATGATTTTAAGCATCAGAGGTTAAGAACGCGAACACTAAAATAAAAAATAGAGGGAAGCTAACTTCGGCTCTACCGAAGTTTATATACTCTTGGAGCATGATATATGCTGGGGGCACAATAGACCAATATTGGTCGCGGTGCACTACTTCCCCAACAACAAATAATGATATATGCTGCCAGTTTGTTATATGGCTATACGATATATTCTTCAAACAATTTTTCTCACTAGAACTACATTTTGGACCGATCGTTCCTATGGCAGCTATATGCTATTGTCAGCCGATTTGAATCAAACTTAACAGAATTGTGTGGTAGTATTTAATATTGACCTGAACAAAGTTTGGGAGCGATTGCACTGACAAAAAAGTTTTCCTCACTAAGATTTTTTTTTTAGACCTATCTTTTGTATGGCAGCTATACTATAAAGTTGTCCGATTTTGATAAATCTCAGTGAAATTATGTGAAATCATAGAAAACTTATAAATACGAGGGTTGGGAGCGATAGCATTGAAAACAAAAAAGTTTTTCTCGCTAAAACTACTTTTTCAACCGATCGTTTCTATGGCAGCTATATGCTATAGTCATCCGATCCTGCCGGTTCCAACAAATGTGCAGCGTATTTGTACCAAAAGACTTCGTGCAAAGTTTGGTTACGATAGCTTTAAAACTGACGGAGGAGATAGCATAGAAACAGACGGACAGACGGACGGACGGAAAGACGGACGGACAGACGGACGTACAGACGGACATGGCTATATCAACTCAGCTCGTCATGCTGATCAAGAATATATATACTTTATGTGGTTGGAGATGCTTCCTTCTGTGCGTTACAAACATCCGGACAAATTTCTTAAAATAAACAATCAGCTAGTTTAAGAACGAAGCCGCCTTCACACCGATCGGTTCTATGGCAACCATAAGATATAGTTATTCGATTTTGACAACATTTGCGAATCGTTTGAAAGCAAAGCAATGAAGTCATTTACTACATATTAATAATCACCAAGTTAAAGAACGATTTACTTGAAAACAATTAAGTTGTTCCCACTAAGATCTATTTTCCGACCGATGGTTCCTATAGCAGCTATAAGATATAGTCATCCAATCTGGTCAGTTCCGAAATACAAGCAGCGTGCAGTAAAAAGAAGACTCTGTGGAAAATGGCAGTTTTATAGCTTTAAAACTGAGAGACTAGTTCACGTAGAAACTGAAAGAATCGTCTTAGCTTGTCGCTTTGATTAAAAATATATATAGTTTATGGGAACTTAATATTTCTTCTTCTTCTTCTTGATTGGGCATCACAACCGATTGACGGTCTCGGCCGCTTCTATAGAATTAGTATACTTATGCCCGTAAGCCGTTTCTGCTCAGTGCGAGCTGGCACCAGTTTTTCACACCAAGCTGGGAAATGTCTCAATATTCCTATAATACCCTTTGCAAGGGTATTTAAATTCCGCACGCTCACACCCAAAACATTAACATTCCCATGTTTGGTCGTAGATAGCACCACTATTCGGGTTATCTGTCCAAATTCATTTTTCATAAGACATATCCTTCGCATTGTCAAAGAATCCACGAGATATCCTTGGCCATTAGTGGAATGTATAATCGAAGGAATAAGAATGTAATAAATGAAGTCATTCATTTCTCCGAGGTAAGCATTGTTTTTCGCGCGATTATTTCAGACAAATGTTCAGCTTACAAAATATTACAATATGAAAGGAGGATGTTCACGAGGTCGACGACAGTGGTCTAGGCTCTCCTTTTGGGGAAACCACATAAACAAACGACTTTCTGGGGCTAAAGGGGACTAGGTCTCCTGAGGAAACCACGTGGAAAAGAGTTCATAACAGCTCCAATAAGTGTCAAGGTATCCTCACTTTTGCACTCTAATTCAAGCTTACTTAACAGTACAAAATATTTTTAATATATTTATTTGACAAAACCTACAGAATTCGAAAAGCATATTTTACTAGCTGACCCAGCAAACGTTGTTCTGCCATATGAATTGCTTCTAGGTCTGGCGTTAGGCAAGTTGAGGTTATTCTAGCCGCAACGTGCATCCACACGATTGACGTCCTCAGCGCCCATAAGTAGATGTGTAAAAATTTACGTTTATTAGCACACTTTATAGCACACTTGGCCTTTCATTTTGAAGGTTGAATTAAATTTCTGACTATTTGCCGCTGTATTATGCATTATTTCTGTTACTCCGAAGGAAGTCATTTGAAAGCATGAATTAAATCTACGAACGGACTTCAGAAACAGGTTTGAGTCTGGATCCGTGCCGATGAGAAAGCCGTTCAATGGTTCTGGTGGCGTCTCAATTTCCGGTAGTTGCGCTTTTACACTTTCCGGCGGACTCATTTTTGAATTTGATCGCATGACCATTGCACCAATCGAGACTTTCAGATGAGCGGAATTTTCGATATTTGGCTCATAATAGAATGCGAGACGAAGGAACAAAGTAGATGTAAATGTTCGATGTACTTGATGACGTTGTGTTAACATCTATCCGGCGCGCGCTTGTCTATGCTCCGATTGTTGTTGTTGAGCTTGTGCCTCTTGTGATTGAGAATTTATAGAATTTTTATTGTTGGTCGTTCTCGCTGCTCTAACATTTCGCATGTGTCTTGCTGCATTCGTTCGAAGGTCCAAATAGCCACCCATACGTGTTTCTGGCATTGTTTAACCGGTAACACATACACAGATAGGCCAAATTGATACGATTGATGAAAACCGAAATTCCGATAACGATAACGATTTTCACAATAATAAAGCACAGAGTGGCAGGCGTGGTCAATTTAAAATAATGTTCTGCCAAGGGACACCCAAGTCACCTAGCGTTACGAAATACAGTTAAGTTTTTATTACAAAATAGGTCAAGCCGTTTCGGAGGAGTTTCCTTACAAAGTTTCTGATCTTATTATAAATAATGTTATTGAACATATATTTGTATATGGTCCACCGCCAGTGCCCTCAGTGTGATTAGTTTTTTACTTTCGCATTCTAAATTAAACAATCGTACGTCTTTCTCATAAGCAAAACATATTTTCGAACAGAATTCGAAAAGCATATTTGATCGAGCATATTTTTGTATGGCCAAAAATAAAAAACTTTGAATTCGCTGTCCATTGAGATAAAATAATTCCCGAATTTTCGGGGTGGTTTATCTTAAAGTAAACACTTACCCAAAAAGATGATGAACAGTACATGTGGTTTTCACCCTCACTAATGCGTTGAATCTACATCGGGGTCCGGCAAAACACACATGTTCAATTCGGCGTTGCGTGTGTGTGTGTTTAGCCACGCGAGAACTCGCTAATTTAGCATTTCTTTGTTGTAGCAAAAGAGAGCAGTATAAGCTCGTATACTGTCGGAGTGTCGACGATGCTGTCGCAGATCGGCGTTGCATACACAGTAGATAAAAACGTGCCGGACTCTGATCTACACACATCGCAGTGGTGCGTCCAATTCTGCTTTCTGGAGTATTAGTGCGGCGGCAAGAGAAGGCCCAGCGACAGGCATTGGTCTGCATCACGGCGGCGCTGAGGTCTACTGGACATCCAAGCACAAACACAAACAACCGTGCAGAAGGCGGCACAAAGCAACACACAAGAGACAGGAAATATCTTCGTTAACAGCCAAGCGGCGAACAGCAGGGAAGCAGTGCTTATGTGCTCAGCCACCAAAGCATAGAAGGAAATAATATGGCGGAGGCAATGGCAAAAGGAGGCGTCCGGCTGATGAATAATCGAATAGAGGAAGTGGACATTTCTCTAAGAGCATTGCACAGCAAAATCACCTAGAGAAACTGGCAATAACTTGGATAAACAGCAAAAGGCGGAATGTGGTCAGAAGATATGTGCAAGCAACGCAGCGACCAGCTAAATCACTGCGTTCTACACCTCGATCACAGGGAAACAGGACACATTGTGGCCGTCAACACGGTCATACTAGGCATCACTAACGACAACAGCTGCTGGAAATGCGAGAAGGCAGGAGGTTTTGAAACAGAAACCAAAGGCAATGCTAATGGTTTTCTCAAGAGCGGTGCTGAGTAACCTCAGTTAGCTTGAAAATAAGCTACCGAAATGCACTAGAAGAACTTCTTAATTAAACCCGTCGATGGTTTCAATTACAACTGATCAGCTAAGGGCCTATTTGACCCTAAAAATGACCTTTCAGAGAATTTACGGCTTTGGAAGCGCTTAAGCCGATTTTTGCGTTTGTAAATAAAATTAACTTCTTTGGCAGCGTAAACAAATCCCGAACAACTGCTCAGACTACACTGCATAGTTTACAGCCAAAAAGTCCCATTTCTACTGAACATTTTTTAGTGTAGTTTGGAAAAATGATCTTAAAAATCGATTTCAAAAACTTTTTCATGTCAGATTGAGTCATGCAAGATAAGAATCGAAAGGTCATTGAACTGCCAGTAATAGCGTTAAACATTGTTTTACATTGTTTTAAATTGTTCCGTAGTTTGAATACAATAACCAAAAATACTTCAAAAAAATCGATTTTTTGATCGAAAGTACGAGAAATTTTATTTTTGAACGCCTCGAAAAAATATAAAAGAATAAAAATAAAAATAATTTTTTTCTTATTTTTCCTAGGCGCTTAAAAATTAAATTTCTTGCATTTTCGAGCAAAAAATTTTTTTTAAATATATTTGGGCGTTGAATCCAAACTACTTAACCGATTTTAAAACAACTGCAGCTGAATTAATTTCCGATTCATATCTTGCTTGACTCTATCTGACAATTAAAAGGTAAGAGCACCTTCCGAAAAAATTTATATTTCCATGAAAAAGTTTTTGAAATTGATTTTTGAGATCACCATTCCAAACAACACTAAAAAAATATTTCAGTTGAAACCAATGACTGTAAAGCATCTTACATCTTTTTTGAGTCCGAAAATATAATAATCGGATCCGTTTGACCAGGCTAGATGGGCATTGCCAAATCGACTTAACTTTTTATTGGTGAATCGGCCTTCTGTGAAGGTTTTCCAAGATTAAACGTTTAAAGAGATTCATGTGAATCTTTTAAGTTTTCCCTCACATTTTTTTTTTAGAATAGCAATGGCTGCTCTACAAACACGGAACCTATCCTGTTTTTTGGCGCATATTTAATAAATTTTTATCGTAGTTTACTTATTTTTGACCGAATTTTCTAGGTCATCAGGCATATGGAAATTGAGCTAGTCGAAGAAAAAAAACTTTTATGATCATGGATCTGGAACAAGTATTGGTTGTGCTCGATCTAGTCTTTGACCAGGATATTTTGTTGGATTTAAAGTCAAAAGAAAGAGAAGCAACAATCAGTGCAAAGCCATTGTTTTAGCCGAAGTCTTGTCTAAAATAATCAATTCGGATCCAGGATGGTTCTGCGACAACCACAAAATTCGAACCTTACCGAACCTACGACTTGATGTTGTAGTTCCATGGGTACAGGGTGTATACATGGTCGAGCAAACTTACCATAGCGCAATGATTCTCTGATTGCTGATTATCTAAAGTGGGTTAACTACGATTGAAATAAGGTGTGATTGTGAGCCCTTAGCGGGTATACAATGAAAACTTGGGTAGTGCGAGTGTATAAGTGGATATGTAAGTGCATGTAGGTGTGTGAACTGGGTTCGAAATGTTGAATGTCACTTAGGTACGACTATCTACGACTATGCCTCTTGGACTTACACTCGAAAGTCCCGTGACGTCAGGTCTCACAACTATGAGTCGTGTTAAGAAATTCCACAGAAAGGTACCAACCCTGTAACCAGTGATGGTATTAAATCCAGATAGCTGCAAACCAGCTCAAAGAGCTCATGGTTAAGGATAGTGCAGCGACTGCTGTGCAAAAGTGAGGGTTGAATTGCTGCTTAAGAAAAAAAGAAGGGCCATCACAGCCGTTTCAGGACGCAGCTTTAATGTTGCTGATCGGGTACTGGGTTAACAGAAGGTTTTGTTCCCTTGAAATCAAACTTCAAGCGCACTGTCAACGGAGTGCAGAATTCGCTTGATAATTCTTAATTTAAATTTTAACATAGAACCCGCCATACAATATGTGATGTCTCTTCTAGGTATTGACGTTTTTTCTACGCGATTTAGCGATCGAGAACAACCTTGACTCTCCCTCGTTCTCTTGGACGCTGCAGCTGCAGCAGCAGCTAGCAAAAATTTACAATTAACCCTCAGCGAAGGCAATGAAATAAAATTGTGTACCTCAATCTCGTTGTCATTTTTAATAAAAATAACCATAAAAAGCACTCAAAATATATGTTTAAAACGCCTAATTATTTCATTCGAAATACGTATTTTTCTAACCGTATTTACCAACCATGTGCAATGCGTATAAATACGAATTATAAAACATGTCTTGCAATTTTTTAAGCTTTTTACTTTGTTGAGAATTATAAATGTCACAGTTGCGTTTCATAAGCCGGAACAGTTTTTCTGCTGCAAAAATGTAAATCCCTGGACCCCACTAACGTGCTTTGCTATTATAACAGTTATCGATAGAACTTGCTTGCCGTACCACGAAATCGAAGCGGTTGCTTAAATTTACCAACTAAGGCCGACTGAGACCATTGCGTCAACTTATATATCATGTTTTATTTGTTGTTGGGAAAGGGGTGCACCGCGACCAATTTTGGTCTATTGCGCCCCCAGCAATATCATGTAGAACATTATGTTTTACATCCGAACAGCTTGTCACAACACATGATGGTATGTCGAACGATTGCATTTAAAGATGTTTCCTTTTTTCCACAATTTTTGCAATGGAATTTTAGTTTTGTTCCTTATTGACAGTTATCAGTTCATGTTGTTGCAATTTGTTCTGTATTTGTTACTCGTTTTATTACCACATTTTTAAATAACATGACACCCAATGTGAAGGGTATGTCGATTTCGTAACGATAATGTCATGTGCTTTTAACATTGGAAACCCAACCTTAGCAATGTTATAATTAGACCTGTATTATAGTCTTGTGGCCGTTCGGTGGTTAGTGAACTGGCCTGCTGTGCGGGAGGTCGTGGGTTAGAACCCCACTAGGAACATCTAATAAAAAAAGCTTTTTTCTTTCTTTAGAAAATAGCTTGAACACATCCGGTCACCTTCACCAGCTATTGGCGACAGCTGTGAAGTAACCAGCCATGAAAAAGCTTCTCGAAACTTTTTCGTTCGGATTCGGCGTTAAACTGCAGGTCCCCTTCTCTTGTGTTCTGAATGTAAACATTTCTTCATAACAAATGAATGCGCATTCGCATATGTGAAGAATGTTTATGTTACTGTTTTCTTTCGTTTAATCTTTAAGTGCTAACAGCGCCATAAATTTTCTTGAGCAGTTATTTTCTGATTTCAAATTCGGCTTAGAAGAGTTGGTTGTTTTGAGCTGCTGCTACTAGATGTTTTAGCAGCTCAGACAAAAAAAAAATAAATTTATATTGTTCTTACAAACGAATTCTGTACTATTGTTGACACAGTTATGAGTTTTCAACCAGTTACGCATTGCGACAATCACATATTAACTTATTTAAAAGCTGACAAGCTACACTTTGCGGAATCGATAGTGCTACCCGAACTGAGCAAATTCCTAGCTGCGTTTGGCTAGATTGGGAGGAAGTGACCACCGAAAAAAGGTCATATAGAGGTGTCATTAGTTTTGTGCGAACAACTCATTCAGTTTTGGTGATAACCAGGGCTGCAAGCCTCCTAATAATCGGAAGAGGTTAACTTCGGGGTTCGAACTTGCGAAACATTTTGGGTTCGGGTTCAGGAACGGGTTCAGAAGGTCGCTGAACCAAGATTCAGGTTCGAACCGGGGTTCAGGAATAATTTTGTTATATCGCTACTTCGGACAACATTAAATTGAAAGTTACTTAAAATTTTAAGGGCACGCGCACACATGTGACTGTATGATGAACTGACGGCAGAACTTAAGGCTGATCTTGACATATAACACCGCTCCGATCATGATAGGTATCTTTTAAAATCTTTAAAAATTAGTTGTAAGCACAATTATAGTTTTCTAAAGCTTTAATGCATTCGAATTTTGAAGCAATCTAAGAAGAAAGAATCAATGAAGTCGTTTACCGATTTTATATTTGTCACTTTTTCATTATTTTCTTGCTACTTAGAAAGATTCAATTTCATCAGAAGATGAATATATTTTATTTATTAGATCCTTTTGAACAACAACACGCTTATAAGTTTGAGTCCCAAGATTCAGCTGTAGAAATTGGGATTGAATTTACAATGAGAGAACTTTTTTCTACGCACTATCTTAATACATATGTACGAATATTTAAACTTACAAAAACCTGTCTGAGTTCATTTACGTGAATTGGAATTTTATAGATTCTGGAACAAATTTAGTAGAAACATATTTTTGAACCGAACCCTGTTCGACTTTTTTTTACTCTAGTTCGGGTTCAGGTTCGGCTACAAAAATTTATTCTGCTCCGGTTCAGGTTCGGTTTGGGCTTCCCAAAATATGACGGAGACTCCGACTCCCGATTTCAGCCCTAGTGATAACCGCAAACTGTCTTGGCCAAAATTGTAGTTGACAGATTGCTAAAGAAACAAAAATGTTTTTAAAATACAAAGGGTTTTCATGTTTACCGGGAGTTTTTCTTAAAAAAACTTTTTTTACTTCTTCAAGTATAACTTTTTTTTTTTGCATACTTTCTTTGGCAAAACTGAAGCTTATCAGATACCAAACAACTCTTTAGAACAAAGTTTTGCAGTCTGAACACTTCGTTTTATACCCTTGCAGAGGGTTTAAAATTGTCCAGATGTTTGTAACGCATAGAAGGAAAGAACATCAAGTATCAGCATGACGAGCTAAGATGATATAGATATGTCGGCCTGTTTATATGCTATCTCCTTCCGCAGTTTTAAAAGTATCTTAACCAAACTTTTGCACGAATTCTTTAGGTACATATACGCTAAACATATGTCGAATCCAGCCGGATGTGATGACTATACCATCAATCATATATCGTCAATTTTTCGACTGAAACTTTATTGTTTTTGATGACAGACTTTATATGCTTTCCATTTTGAATATAATCTGTTGAAACAGAATTTTAGATATTGTCGGATGCATATATCTTATATCCGGCCAGCCAAATGACCAAATTTATTGCTCATTTCGGGAAATCACTCGGCTTGTTCAAAGCGAAATGTAAATTGTTGAATAAAAGTTATTTAAAACCATCGTTTATAAAAAAGTATACGAGCTGCAAGGGGAGCCGAAGCTATTTATTTGAGGGATGAAAACAAATCGGGAATTCAGACTGGTTCGGTCTAGTGGTTCATGAAGAATTTTAACCAATTTTAACCTTAAACGTTTAAAAACGTAGGTATAGTATGTTTTGGACATTAGGACCTATACTTATTTGGGATAACATTTTGTTCGGCACAAAGATTCATATAAGTAAGACTGTTGTGTAACAGTAATAAAACAAATTTCAAAGCTGTTTAAGCAGTTTCTATTTATGTGAAGTATCGAACTGAATTCAATTTTCATCTGATCAAAGCTTTAAGGTATTGTTTTCGCATTTTAAGTCGAAAAAATATTACTATACTTTATGTACAGAAATATTTAAATTCAAATATGCCGACGACAGCCACAAGTTTCAAAAATATCTTGGGGAGCGGAAATGCTGTAGATATCGTAAAGACCTTGAGAACCTTCCTAGCCACCAGGGCATCTACAGAAGCAACATGTCGGATATTCTAGCCAAGTAGGCAGTTCTTAAATTGTAAACTACAAACACTAAATAAGAATGCAGTAAACACATTTCTTATTTAAAATAGATTAAGGAGAAGAAACGCCACCAGCTGAAAATTAACTGGTTTCAAGACGATCTGTACTCTTGAACTGAATAAGTTAATTCGTAACCGGGTGTCTTACCATCCCACAAACTAACTTGAAGTTTGTGGCTAAATTACTTTTTAGATATGACTTTGAGTACGGATGTCGGATATAACATCGATATATCCAAATATTGATTTTTTTTTCAAAAGAGACGATATTTCATTATCGAATAGTTTGCTGATATATCGGATATCGAATATATTTCGTGACATATTTGTTCGATATTTTTGTTGGATTCGGCCACAAAAAGTGAGTTTTCCTTAGGGCATTCTTGGAGTATCCCAAGGCCGTTGTGGCCGTCTGTGGCCCAGCGGTTAGTGTGCTGGACTGCTGGGCGGGAGGTCGTGGTGAGGTGATGGGAGGAAGATGTAGCTTTTGGACTTAGAACTTTGAGCTAAAGCTTAAGCTTATTTACACCAAAAAGTTGAGGACATGGTAGGTTGTCCTATTTTTACTTTCATGGATTTTTGAGGTTCCCCACCGATTAAAACATTGATTGTATGGAAGGGCAGGTGAAGCGATGTGCTCTTCAGCGATAAGCCTACTGAAGATTCATTCGGGAGAATGATGAAACGGTACCGTATAGGCAACCATCTCATTTTTGGTGTTCAATAATGCATAAGTTGTTTTCAGTTGTGAACAAAACATTTTTTCGGACGTAAATGTAAATGTAAGATTTAAATTTGAGATTGAAATCCTCAAAGTTGTGGGAGTTATTCAACATATATTATATTTTATGATGAATAAAAAATGTGGGCGTGGCAAAAATTTGAAACAAATTTGATCTGCGTGCGGACAAAAGGAGCCTACATTTAAAATTTGGTTTCTCTAGCTCTTCTAGTCTCTGAAATCTATATGTACAGACGGACGGACAGACGGACATACAGGGCTATGTCGACTCCGCTGTTGATGTTCATCAAGAATATATAAAGGTTATATGATCGGAAATGTTTCCTTCTGCCTCTTACATACATTTGAACGACTTCAGTTTACCCTTTTTTCTCTACGAGTAACTCGTATAAATATGTTTACAAGACCATAAAGAATTCCATTGTTTTTTTTCTGTCTTTTTTTTTTCTAGTTTTTTTTTTTTTCTACGTCTCAATAACAGACTAGTTCATCTCTATTATTCAAATGGACTGCAAAACAGGATTTCATAGAAATGATTCCTTTTTATGTTTATTACTTTCTATAGTTGCAAACCTTCGCTGGTTTCCTGAATGATTGGCATTGAACTTTTCCAACCTGTCGTTTTTCTTGGAATTTTTGTTGATCCCAAATTGAGTTTCAGCCCTTAGCTCCTTTATTTAAATAAGGCGAATAGTGTAATTGGACTCATTAAGCGTTGGTCGAAAGAATTTAATGGTATCTACACCACAAAACTTCCGTACACTGCTTCCTGAATACAGTCCAGAAGCAAATCTTGCCCTTTGTGGTGTGTATCATATTCTTTTGGACATTTTCAGCTTCATTGGATAAGATAATAGGACTGATTTTCTTCCGCCGTACTTTGGAGCGTGCGAGCACCGACTGGATTCGGTAGAGGGCGTTCCTAGCTAACGAACGAGTGGCTGGTCACCTGGAGAGTCAGGACAGGCATTTGCGCGCGACGTGTTTCTGTGAGTGTGAGTGGTGCAAGCCGGCGAGAGGTACGCAATAAAATTTTGAGTGAAACTCGGTAAATCAGTGACGGAGACGTTTGATATGATCAAGCAGGCTTACCCAGATGTTGCTTTAGCAAGAAGTGGTGTGTTTCGG
Organism: Lordiphosa stackelbergi; assembly: GCA_018904235.1. Taxonomy (NCBI): domain Eukaryota; kingdom Metazoa; phylum Arthropoda; class Insecta; order Diptera; family Drosophilidae; genus Lordiphosa; species Lordiphosa stackelbergi. The sequence goes on along the minus strand of JAEIFU010001655.1, from coordinate 34,383 downwards.
TGGCACCAGGTCTTTTTGGAGGGCCACAGACTTCGACAAACTCCGACAAAGTGACTCGTGTGCGCAAAGTTTTGAACTCAGACCGTCGACTAAGTATTCGTTTAATTGCCCAGATGTTAAATTTATCAAAATCTGTGGGTTAGGACATTGTGACGGAGCATTTGAAAATGCGCAAGGTGTGCGCAAGGATGGTCCCAAAAGTGAACTTGAAAAGTGACTTTTTGTGAACAGCTACCTGACCAAGGTCGGCATCCCAACGCTTCCTCAGCCGCCCCACAGCCCAGATGTAGCCCCCCCGACCTTTTTTTTTGATTTCTCGCCTGAAGAGGCCGATGAAAGGCAAGCATTTTGAGACGACAGAGGGGATCCATGCAGCATGCACCTCGGCTCTCAAGGCTATTCCGGAGAATGTCTTCTGTGACGCCTTTAATGCTTTGAGGTCGCCCTGGCAGCGCTGCATCAACGCTGAAGAAGCATATTTTTAAGGTTTTTGAAGAATTGTAACGATTGGCTCAATAAATATTTTTAATCGACTAAGTCCTATTACTTTCCGGTCGAACCCTGAATTTTAGTTTCCAAATAAGGATACTAATATTGTCCAATGTATGCCAAAATATACCTATGTTTCCAGTGTAAAAATCGGATCCCCACATGTTCACATTTAATGTACCACATTTACTAAAGGTAACGAAACAACCTTTAACTTTAACACAGTTTTTTTTCCTCTCAGATGTGTCTCGGACCTTGTGGCAAAATTCACGCATTCAAAAGGTCTTCTTCCTAGGCATGCATCGGGGTGTAAGCACTCTCTCGTTCTCTCTCACACTGACACGCTCTCTGTTTATGCTAAACTATGGCGCTCTCTTGAATTTGGTCTTCGAGAAACGCGCATTTTATGACCGATTGACTGAATTGGGCCTGGTAAAGAGTTGCTCTCAGACTGATCAGTGCTGTGCTCAACCACTGCCACTGAACAGTGAGCGAAATTGCAGCATACATTCGGTTGAGGGTTCTTACCGCATCCCATTTGCAAACCTTTGGAGTGGAAACTGCTATTCCAGTTTTTCATCTATCTTACCAGACAGTCAATCGGTGAATGTGGACAAAAGGAAATGAGTGATATACAAATTTACATAAATATGACTATATTTTTGTTTGCTGCTAAATTTTGTAAACTATCCCTTACCATCTCTGGAGATCTGTAAGTTCAAACGAACAGACGGACATAGCTATATCGACTCGGCTGTTGCTGCTGATCGAGAACATATATATCTTATGGGGTCAGAGATGCTTCTTCTTTCTGGCTAGTACACACATTTGCAAAAACTTCATATACTCTGTGAACCTTTGGTACAAAGTATGTAATTTTGCATACTGTACGTATTAACAGCAAAATCATGCCAATTTGTTGTTGTTTGACTTTGCCACAAGCATTTAAGAGAGAGGGGGAGAGAGAGAAGAAAGAAAACATAAAAAAATTGCAGCGCAAATCGTTCCTTACTTTGCCATCAGTATGAAGGACATAATCCCATACAATCTGCTTCACTTTGCCATATGCATCGCCGCTTTGTAAATGGGGTGCCCACAGCCTGCATTACTAGTAATAAAGCCTTCATGCTTGAGCAGAACTACCATCGGATTCCCATTACGGATGCGCATATTTTCTTTTAAATTGTAATGCATAATGTTCACAGTCTGTTTGTTTTCGATTACTATCTCTCTAACGAAACGCAGCGATTGTTGTGCATAACTTTTTCGTCAGGCGTAATACATAAATTCGACAGAACACGTTGAGCTCTGCGCCGCTGGGATGCTGCATTTGTGTGTATGCTTGCGGAGTATGAGCCGGGTTTGCCAAGAAGAGAGCGCAAACATGAGACTATCATCTGTGCTCCGGCTTTTACTTACTTTTGCGATTTGCGATTTCAACCAATTCGTACAAATTTAATTTTAAATGCTCCGAAATTCAAAACCTTTTGTTATAGATTATGTTTCATTCCCAATTCGTTCTGCAATACTTCACATGGCATAAGCAGCTTTATCAACAAACTTATCGGTTATCGATAAGCCAAATCGCAATTTGTTAACGAAAGATATTTTGCTGCTTGCGCAATTTTAGGAGGTTTAGAGAGTTTAATCTAAATTTTATAAGAGAGTCCACAACAACAGTCTAAAATAGTCACAGAATATTAAGCAAAACTGGTTCATAAGAAAGCAACTCTTATCTCCAGAAACATTGCCCATTTACTTTTCATCTTACGTCGCCGTTTTTAGATCGGCGAAATTTAGCAATTTGCGAATTTCGGAGCAACTACTTTTGCTTTCATACCAACTAAAGCTTTTTCAAAAACTTCATGAGGTTTGCTTCACCGAGCAAATGTGGACTAACACACAATGATGCATGACTTCGGCTAGCATTCGGTGTGAATTGGCGAGTATGTTCGGCCCCCAGGGGCCGTGGCTGGGCAACTGTTTTATTCTGTGGATATTTCTTCGAAGAAATGGACAATGCAGATATATCAGATGTGGCCGCTCCTAAGACTTGTCGGCATAATATTGGAGTCAAATTTTATATACCAGAAATACGCAGAGGATGCATTTGCTGATTTCGATGCTGATTGCAACATTCCGTTCAGCTCAGCTCAGTACTGAATTCAGCAGAATTTTGTTTAGTTAATTTGTGCTCCGATTCATGTTCGGCTAGGACTCCCTAAAAAAATACTCTTAAAATATTATTTTAGAAATTCTTAAGTTCTAGTTGAAATTGTGTTGCATGTTGCATGTTGCAACTTTCTTATATATTTTTTAAATTAATTTTTAGCCATTTCTTGCTTTTCATAGCAAATTTTGCTAGTTTTCGACCTCATATTCTGACAACACTGCTCCATCGTTCTTAAAGAAGAAAGAAGTGTGCACTTGTGAGTTGGGAAGAAAGTCCACCATGCTTCATGCGATCGAACACTTACCAGATGTCGATGAAATTGTGCATGACTATGAACGAGTGCGTATTTGCTCTCATTTCCGCTATTCCACAAAGATGCTCTAATACATGCAAGCGCTCTAAATGAGTTCTATACAAGAGAAAGCTATCCTAAAAAACATCCAATCGGTCTAGCTTTACGTATACTACTACTTCAAATCTTTGCAATTAATTTCCTTTTATTTGAAAATTATTATTATTCAGTTGAGAGCCCTGCATATTTATTGACCTGTAGTTTGGAGGATGAGTCCAGCCAGATTATTGTGGCTTTAGTTGAGTATTTAACAAAGGATCTTATAATTTCTTGACTTATCTACATTTTTTTTTGGTAATTATAAAATGATAAAAATATTTCAAAAATGTAATTATTTTTCTTTAAAATATACAACAAGTTTATGCGGGACTGGCAAGACCCACTGGTCAAAGCATACTTGATCGGAGAGAGTTAAAGTTACCCAGATAAATATAAAATATATACAAGTACAGAATAAACGATAAGTAAAGCCCGACTTTAAAATAGCCGGTATTCAGGGAGAGAAGTATTTCCCAATCTTTCTGCAAGTCCACAGAGCAACATTTATGCTGCATGACAGCAAGTATAAATAATGACATTTGTATATCCACCCTTTTACTCAATGAGTACACGGGTATAAAATAAGAAATTCATCTTCGCTATTCGCTTGAGTATCTTTTGCTACCGCAATGCGCGATTTATACAGCTACCACTCGGCGGGTGGACAGAGTCTCCCTACTCTGTACATATGTGCATTCAGAGTTATGTATATGAGGTTGTGTGGGTTGTTTGATATAAGGCTTAGGTGTAAGTACACATACAGACATACAATGCAAAGATTATACATATACTTTAAGTAAAGGTTACGAACTAAGTATAGCGAGATGTGCTAGTGGGAGGCGTGTGTGTGTGAGTCTTATGCGGTTTTGGGAAACGTTCTTGGGGATTCTCGAAATCAAATGATACTGAACCAAAAAACAAAACGACAATGACTAATGGCGACGGCTATGTATGTACTTAATGCTACGACATAGATAAGAAAACATTATTGAAAATTGATCAAAAATGCGAAACAAAAAGACAAATTTACGGTAGTATTTTTCGAATTTTGCTTGTGTTCACTTGTACTTTTCGAAAATATTACTTTCGGGTTGTTTTTTAAATCTTTTGTGGTTGTAATTTGTATTTGTATTAGAGCTGGCTTTTTCATTACTTCTTTTCAACTAACCTCAGACACAGGGAGAAGTTTCTATGTACTACAACTGACCTGTAGCACAATGCCATCAAGGTGAATGTTATAAAAACGAACCCTACAACTGACATTAGAACACCGACTAGGAACACTGTATTTGAGCCGTGGTAGTTCTCTATACGAGAAATATATAGCCGTATGTTCCGATACGTTCAGATGTGGTTGTTGTTGTGGTGGTTGGTATGGGTTTGTGGGCGAGTGTGGGTGTGTGGTTGGAGGATTCCGTTGGGCGATGCGTTGGTGCAACAATATGCATACATTCATGTTTCGTTCCAGAACAGTTAGGGTTATTTCGTATTGGATTTGTATTGATTTACGCCGCATATTTGGTTTAGTTTCACAGTTGCAGTGGCAGATTTCGTCGAAGTCATAAGTGTTACAGTTGGGTTGGGTGGATCGGCCGAAAAAAAAAACAAGCAAACAAACAAAGTTTTGTACGCATTGGGGGAGAGAGATAGAAATACAGAAAAACAATGTACAGCTCAGCAATACACAAGCAAAAGGCATCCCCGCACAATGTATCGCACATACTCGTACACATGTCTCAATGTCTTCTGCAAAAAGGCTGGACTCTTGTGCAGTTGTCGGGGTGCCTAAACATTTCGTCCAGGCCATAGTAACGCATTGAGTGCAGTGCAGCCAACTTCGAATGACCCCGATTCTCACAATTGCACCAAAAATGCCAACTTTTGTTCATCTAAATTTTGTATTTCACTTTCGTTTTCGTTCATTCGGAGGCACCCAGGCTATGACAATGGTAATCCCAAGTTGTGTGCTAGGCAAATCTTAATTCCCGGGTTGGACTTCAATAAAAAGCAAACTACAGTTACAGTCATCGGATGTTGAAGTAATTGACATTTTTGTCGCTTAATTTTGACATACAATGAATACACATGCTTTGCAAATGGTGTCGAATGGAGTTAAATATTTATAAAATGCGTGAGCTCCAAACTCACATAGATTTCAAATCCAAGTTCAATGCAGATGACACATGAAAGCTTAAGGCTAAAGTACACCCAAAAATCGTTATATTTTTATTAATCACCCTAAAGCCGGATACGGAGTTGTGAAGGAATGCCAAGAAGTATCAAAATTTCAAACCCCAAATTTTTCGTCTGCTTTTGGTCAAAATTTTATGGTATTTAAATTTGATAATACTTCTCATTACTTCCAATTTCAAATGGGTAATTCTATCTGAAAGGGGCAACTATTTATTTTATAGTCTCCAAATACATTCATTATTTGATCACACCATAACCACATGTTTTGACGTTTTCTTGAAAAAATTTCAAAGAAATAGTTTCTATTTATATTTAATGTTAAATTTGGGTATAACTAAATATTTCATGTGCTGAATCTTTTTTAAGAGGACGATTATGACGTAAAAACAAAAAATAAATCGCGATTGATCATGGTAAAAACGAGACACTCACACAATATTGTTTCGTGTCTAACTATGGTGTTTTTGCTCGGATCTTATTGTGGTTTTCAGAATAGATAAATATTAGACCTAAGTTATTCACGAGGTTCTAACTGAAAAATTGTGGCTCTGACAGATGCTTGTGAATTTTCGAAATCTGAAACATACTAGATTATTCTCTAAGATCGACGCATTAGACGGACGGACAAAGCACTGGTATTTTCATTCAGTGCCAATTCATGCTTAATATTAAAATCTCATATGATTCTTTAGAAGATTATTGCGCAGAAAGTTATGGCCGTCTCATTATCAGTGATAATTCTGTTTTTTTTTTTTACCAAGCTCAATATCGATGATTTTTTCTACTTTCTCTTCTTTTTTAAGGTTCAGCCTCCAGTTTTACCTTCATCAGTACTTTGAAAAATGTATGTTTGAATATTATGAAATATTTGGTTTTAAGTCAATTTAACAATAAACATATATTGATATATCTTTGCATCTGACAAAGGTCAATTTCAGAAATTTTTAATCATTTTTAATCATTTTTTTGATAATAATAATCAGAAAATGTGAAGACAGTGAAAAAGTTTCCCATCTTCAGAAAGAGTTACCCATAAATATAAATTTTATTTTTAATTCCACCTTTTATATATTATGGCTTATTTGTAAATGTCCCAGAAGTACCCACAATGTAAAAAAGAAAGCAAAAACAAAAACTTTGGAAAAAACATCATTATTTCTTTCAGCTTGTAGCTCGCAACACTTTTCCTAACAATCTTCATTAGTTTTAATTCATCAGCAGACTTTGCTTTTGAAAATAATGAGTGCGTAAGGAATCAATCAGAGCTTTAAAGCATATTTAGTAATCAGCTCTATTTATCGATTTGCAAAAGGAAGTAAAGTAAAGCAAAGTTGGTATAAACGATAGTCAAGTTTTGAGCAAAAGAAATTTAGCAGCAGCAGCTCAGCTTTTACGACTACTGCAGCAACAGCGCTTGTTTTTAGTACTACTGCAGCATACGCTTTAGCAGATACAGAGTATATATTAGAAGTTGATCGAAAACTAAGAAATTCATTTGATATGAGATCGTTGTATTGATGCTAGAGAAAACTATTTGAACGAAATAGTTAATATTTGCAGAAACAATGAGTTTTTGTTTTCAGTGGGATACAATAGGATTATAAATTTCACTTTTGCGTTTAATGGCCTAGACTGACGAAATGTCTTGACCAACTCCTCTTGACTTTTAGGAAGGCTATTCAAGGTATCAATCAGAAAAAGATTACTGCGAGCCAGAAATTTATGAATTTCAAGCACTCAACTGCTGTATGTATTTTCCAGCGTGTTTAAGAAGTTCTTCAACAATTTAGCAAAAAGACACACTATTTCGTTATAGTAAACTTCAAAACTAGGAAATTGTTTATGTACTTGGCTAGATTGCAATCATTTAACTTTCTTTTAATGAAAAGCTTTACATTTTCATTCACATTTATTTTCACCTTGTTTCAACCATTTGCGGACTCCGCCAGAGAAGAATTTAGCTCTGCTTTAGTAATAGATAACACAATTCGTTTCGATCTGATTATGTAAATATGGATCGCTCTGAACATAAATGCTTCATTGGTTTTGTTCTATCAGCTCTTGTTTCCAAGATATGGCGAAAAAACGAAAAAGCTGAATTTTTATCACTCTTGAATTTATTGGGTGTGGCCGCAATTGGCACAAATATCAGGATTTTTGAGCTATTTGCAAATTTCAAACAACAAATGCTCCAATTATGAGAATTTTTTGCACTTATATCAACTTGTAGCCTGTTTAAAAGAAAATATACGGAGGTGACACAGAAACCACTAGAGATTTTCGAATAAACGCTTGTATTTTAAATTTAAACTGCTGGAATTGGTATGTGAAGTGGGACCAAAAAAGCCGGCTACTGGATCAGATATCTAAAGCAAAGCGAATTGAAACCTTCTCTAAAGAGATTCTCCGATGATAGAGTAATAGCAAATAAAATATCTCTAAATCAGACATGCCCAAGATAAGAGCGCGAAAGTGTGACTGTGCATCTCTCTCCCTCTTTCTAACAAACAGTGAAGCATGACTTCGGCAAGCATTAGGTGTGAATTGGTGAGTATTTTCGTCCCCCAGGGGCTATGGCTGGGGAACTCTGCTCTAAATCTACTAGGCAACAAGGTCCAGTATACTGAAGAGTTGTTGGTGATTTTAGATGATTTTTGTGTGCTGAACACGAATTTTTATCGAGATTTTAAGTAGTCTAACCTTAAAGTTGCAAAAAATGCCTTTTTAACTATTTTGGACGCGTTTTGTGGGTAACTTATCAATTAGTTTGGACTCTCTTTGATAACTTAAAAAAAATTTATACCTAAAAATTTTATTATTAATTTTAGCGAAGATAAACCATTTTGAATACATAGTCTCGATAATAATAAAATAACAAAATTTTCTACTGCCCAAAGTTATGCCTTTCGACAACTATACAGTAGGCTAGTAATTTCTATAGAATTTCAATGAAAATTTTCAACAAAACCAATTGGATCATTGGAAAAAATCGTAGAATTAATAAGGAAACTTTATTTCTAAGTTAAGAAGTAAAATTTTCCGATAATACCAAAGACAGATAAAACAAAAGTAAAAACGTGCCTAAGATAGGCAAAAAAAGACATTTTTTCAACATTATTCAGGACCATTCCTGACTACAGATTTGGGTTCAGCAAACGAAAATCATGTAGAATCACCAAGAACACTTCAATATACTGGGAAAAGTTGAATTTTGTTGTGATATTTAATCTGCCTTTACACTTCTCATATATCTATAAAGAAACTTTTTGGCGATAGTGTAAAGCTGACCTTACCCTTATAATATTATATATCTCTAAATAGGCGGTTGTCAGAAATTCTCTAAAGAAAATCTCTTATTAAATTAAACCTGTCAAATTACATCAAAGAAGGCTAAATTTTCTAAATATTTAGAGTTATATGATTTGCTTTTACACTATCGATGGAGATATACGAAAAGTGTAAAGGCAGCTTTAGAGCGAAGAAACTGACTCTACATATTTTACAAATATAGCTTTCTTTGATGTAGTTTGGCAAGTTTTATTTGATAAGAATTTCTCTTTAGAGAAGTTTGCCAACGGAGATGTATTTATAAGCAGATGATACATTCTATGTTGAATCAAGTAGAATTCTTACAGTTCCTATACATATGTTGAGTGGAAATCTAGTTTACCTTACATAAAGTAAAACATATATTTTCGTCTTAAACAGGCAGTAACTTTGCCAAATAAACTGATTTAAGGCCATAAAAATTACATACTCAGATCATAGGTTCTTTTAGATTTTCAAATAGCATAAGTATTTTTCAATAACTTTGCTAGCTTAAACGGGATTGGTAAATACAGCAGTTATGTTAATAGCGCTTTTGATTTTTTTAAATATGCATTGCATTTTTTATATATTTTATGCCTAGTGTGGCCTCCATTAATCCTAGAGTGATGAAAATTCGACATTTTCGTTTTCCGAACAAGAGCTGATGGAGCTAAGCAGTGAACATAAACTTATTATATTTTCAAAACAACAGGGCTGCACCTCACAAAGTTGGTTATTTTGAAGGACTGTGTACTTGGTCCAAAATTTTTCAAATAATAACATTAACAATACCTAGCGTCAAATTTGGGCTTTTGAATATTGAACACGATGTTTGGTACTTCTGGGACTTAGCTTGCTAAGCAATATTATGTTACAGCATATTTCAAGATTTTAAAAAATAATACTTTATAAAAAAGGACTCCAGAGTGATTTTGGGCCAGTGTTATTTTTGAGTGTACTTTTTTAAGTAGTAAAATATGATCAGGTCTGCCAGTAGATACATACGTGGGTCGTTTATTAAGTATACTTCCAGCCTCAACAAAGACTTAAACAATATTTTTGAAATCAGTTAAATAACATGTACTAGATAAAAGGATTAACCACTTATAGCGTCTTAATCTTAAAAACCCAATAATTGAAAAGTAAAGGTCAATTTTGAAGTCAGAATGTGTGCAAAACGTCATGCTAATTACAAAGAAATTTCGCTCGACTGATTTGGGCAGGCCATCTAAAATAACTCGACGAATGGGTCCATTTCAAGTTCTTACTGATCCCACCATCTGCAGACTTTGCTGTTGACTCCTGGTTTGTAACTGTATTTTTAATCAATCGCCAATATCAGCAATGCTCCCATTTCTCTTTCGCTAGAGTTTTGCGATTTGGAAAAGCGAATAGTTTTTTGCGAAAGTGATAAAGGAAACACGACTGTATAAACGCTTTGGAGTCAAAATAATCGTAGTTCGTCTAGTGTGTATGAATTCTAATCTTTGGTCGACAACTCTTAGGAACTGAACAGCGGCCAATAATTTGTAAACAGGCAAAGAAATAAGTTTTTTGTTGTTGTAAAGTTTTTTTGTTTGGTTTTTGTCTTTTTTCTGGAATATCTACGATGTTAAATTGCACCGTTTTCCGTACCTGGACCTTCATTGATGTATAGTCTTTAAAGGTATAGTCTAATCATATTAAACATAGTTTCTTCCTTTTACAAACGAGTTCTGATGTATAAAGCTATGGCGATTCTTAAACGATGTGCGGACTTTCAACACGGAATAACGCAAAAGTAGAGCTGAAGAGAATATAAAGCGAAAACCGCCTACAAAATGATGCGTTTTTTACGCTAATGCAGCTTATGTTGAGTGAGTAAGAGTGTAAAAGAAGTAGCATGTGAGTGCAACTAAGATAGCATGATTGCTCCCTGAGCATTTCCGCTTTGCAACTGACTAAATCGTAATTTAAAATAAAAGAGCAGCTGACGAAGGATCAACATGGGTGGTGATCCTCTAAGGTGCTTATTTTCTCTCTATCAAATTTTCGGCTACCTGCTTCTGTGGTGTTTTTTAAAATCCGTTTGCTTTGTTGGTGTGGTGAACTTTTGAAGGGGTCTGTCCTCATCAAAACCGAGTCTAGTGCGTTAGAATGTCCAGCAAATAAAAGAAAGAACACTGGCTGGTGGAAGGCTGCTGATCTTCTTCCGTTTAAAATTAAATGTCAAATAGCTGATAAGCTTGGTAAGAAATTAAAAAAAAGTTCTCGAGCACTGTGATACCCTGAAATGATATGTTGGAATAAAAGTTTCATGGATTCTTTGCGAGATCGGTTGCCTAATAAACCATCCACGTATGTGATGTTGACTCGATATATTCCATAGCAAATCGCTTGTACGCTTTAATAAAAAAATAGTAGACATAAATGGGTTAAAATTGTGCCTGGGTGGCCATTCGTTTTGTACTCATTTTCGCTATGCCAGATGATGATTATTTTGCCGGGCTTTGGGCACCAACTGGCACGTTATTCTTCTATTTGGTTTGTAGGTGCGTGTAGAGGTGATTTGTGTTGTTGAGTGCAAGAATGAATTTAGAATTTGTTTTTGATGGGTTTACACAGAACACAACAATGGAAATAAACGGGTAACATGGAGAAGCGCCTACATAGAGATACATACATAACACACATCAAGTATATATACTGATTCTTGAGCATGCAGCATGTTGCATGTAAGTACATACAAATGTACATTTATTAGTTCACATACATACATACACGCGCAGTTACACCAAAATAAAAAGGTTAAGAAGAGAACGAAATTAGGAAAAGGGGGCCAGACATTGTTTTGCATAGTCAGAATTGGGTTAATTGTACCCATCGAACTGTTATGCAAATGACAATGTCTGTCGGTCAAAATGTAGATCATGATGATTAGTAAGTAGTACAAGTATATTTAAACATATTCATACTTATGTAACGGACCCGGAGTTAATCTTGTGGTGTGTGTTAATTTGAAGAATCTTATAATCTTGGTATTCACTTTGCTTAATAAGTCCACTCTGTTTTCCCATAATTGTAGCAATGGAAAAGCAAACGTCAACTTAAAACTAAGCCAAACTGGGCTTGCCCTTACTCATAAGGATAGTTTTCATATTCAAATCAATTTTCATAAAATGCTATATGCATAATTTGAAAAATAAAACCAAACCAAATTAAAAGAATTCGAATAAAAGTTTTCGAATAAAATCTTAGCAGCATTACAGCTCCAAAGGGCCAAGCCACGCTTCTCTCAATCTCTTAGATTGTGTGTGCTTACAATTTTTCGCACAAGAGAAAGGAACCTACAGCTTAACGCCGAACCCGAACGGCAAAGTTTCAGTTTTTCATGGCTAGTTACTTCACTGCTGGCGCCTATAGCCGGAGAAGGTGACCGGATGTGAAAAATCTATTTTTAAGAAGAAGAAAAAACCTTTTTAGGCGGGATTGACTCACGCGTCCTGCACAGCAGGCCAGCACACTAACCTATGGGCCACACCAGGCCGCATACCATATATACTTTGCATAATTTGTTCAAAATCGGGTGCCTATATGTCTTTGAAACGTTCTTAAACTCAGAAATTATGAATTTAATATGCCTTTCAACAGTACAGCGAAATTAGGACTTAATCCGACTTCAATATCCTATAGCAGCCATATGACGGCTCGGTCACAAATTGGTCTGAGTAAAAAAAAAAAACATATCTTTTTTGATGGAAGCGTGCTAAAATTTGAAAGTAAACAATCAGATTTTTAATTAATCTGTCTCTACCAAAAACAAACTAGTAAGAAAGTCAGTCAAGCCTGACTATAACATACTCTGTACCCCCAAAGTTTTTATATATTTGATCAATTGAAGTTAAAATCCAGACAAAGTGTCAAAGAAGCCATAAAGTGTGTGAAGTGCTCACCATCGCCGTTTCGGCCACGGCTGCCCTTCATAGTTGTCTGTTCTTCCATTAACTCAAGTATCGTTCATCCGACTGTTCTCATTTTTTTGGGCAAATCGATAAATAATACTGTTTACAAAATATGCTTAGAAGGAACAAACAATCTATCTACAAAACTCTGGGACATATGACGTTTTTTTCCAAATTGCGGGGGCGGAAGGGCTCGTGACCAAAATTGAAAATAAACTTCATCGGCCTGCCAGTATAAGAAATATATATCCCATACATGTCAAACCTCTATTAGAAAATATCTTTTACACATCCGGTCACCTTCACCAGCTATTGGCCGTTCGGATTCGGCGTTAAATTGTAGGCCCCTTTCTTTTGTGCGAAAAATGTAAAGCACATACGCCAAGAGATTGAAAGAAGCTTGTCTTGGCCCCTTTGGGTCTGTAAAGCCAATTTTGCATTTACATCCCATGTATAACTTTTATACACAGATGTAAAATAAGGACATAAAATGGAAAATTGTTTACGAAAAAAAGAAAAAGTGTTAACATTTCAATATAGAGATTTAAATTTGAATAGAAGTAAAGAGAGCACACGAATTGAGACCACAAAGCAGTTAAAAACGAGAGCGTAAGTTAAAGTCGGCTCTAACCGACTTCGATATACCCGTTACTCATGAAAAAACATGTTCCCGCGTTCCTTAGTGTGACCATCCAAAAAGTATGCAACATTTTTTAGGGTGGTGGGGGGGGGGGTTTGTTCAATTTTTTGCTTATAACTTGAGAACCGTTCATCCGATCTTTATCATTTTTCGGCAAATCGATTCATTTTGCTAATTACTAACTATTTTAGAAGGTACGATCCTCTATCTTTAAAACTGTAAGAGATATAACTTTTTTCCAAATTGCGGGGCGGGAGGGGCGTGGCCAAAATTTGAAACAAACTTGATCTGCGTGCAGATAAAAGAAGCATTTGCCCCATACATGTCAAACCTCTATCTCTTACCATCTCTGAGATCTAGGTGTTCATACAGACAGACGGACGGACGGACGGACGGACGGACGGACGGACGGACAGACAGACAAGGCTAAATCGACTCGGCTGTTGATGCTGATCATATATATACTTATATGGTCGGAAATGATTCCTTCTGCCTGTTACATACATTTGCACGACTTTAGTATACCCTTTTTACTCTACGAGTAACGGGTATAAAAATATGGAAAATAATACAAGCATCACACATAAAATTTACATAACAAAAAAGTAGTCTATAAGTCTTTGCTTGGCCAAATCCAGAGGTCCTGAGTTTAAATCCCAGTACGGTAAGTAAAGAATCCATGGGTTATTTACCCATATTCACGACAATCTGAACTTGTTATACAAATTTGCAGATTTTGGACCGTTTGACCTATACCTGCTATTTATCTGTCTATTTGGCCGTCTTCATTATAGTCTTACTCATATAAGAATTTTTGGAATTTCGCAATTTTTTTAAACAGTGGCCTACATCCCTATTTACCCGTATACCATTGTCAACTTCATAAGCTCATAAGAAAATTGATCATATTTCAAGATAATTTAGACCGGTTGGTATATTTAACCTCTTCATGACATTCTAAACTTATCACAAAATCTGGCAAATTTCGCTATTTTTTGGAAAGTTTGAGCTACACCTTCTATTTACCCGTTTTCGTGACAACCTTAACTCATATATGAAATTTGAAAATTTGCAACCTTCTATTTACCCTGCTTTATGACAGTCTAAACTCATTCTACTACTGTACCAACTAATAAAACTTTATGCTTATCTAAACTTATCATCAAACTTTGTAAATTTATTAAAAAATTTTAGAACGATTGGCCTTCACATCCTATTTACCCGTCTACACAACACGAAAAAGTTCATCGAATCGAGACCAAAACATTCTGAAAGGGTATGATGGTAGTACACAAATCGTCGCTGGGTTTGGTCTGGTTAGCTGCCGTTTTCTATTTATTTCACTTTGAAGTTTTGAGCTTCTGATTGGGACTTGCAACTGCATATCTCGTAAGGCACTTGGAATGTCGCTTTGACGTGTATTTCTGAGTACCAAGTCAAGCAAGTTGACTTGAATAGGCAAACGGTTGGTCCTTCATTTAGTTACGGGCCCTTCAGCATGTATAATTTTTACCAAAACTCGAAAAATGGCAATTTTTGGTAGCATTTAACTGACACGATCAAAAATTTCGATTGTTTTGAATTAAATTAATAAAATGGTAAAAAAAACAGCTTAAAAATCTTAACTAAAGAAAATTAATATTTTTACTATTTTACCGAGTTTTTACGAAAGTTTTACCTACTTGTGGGCCTATAACTATATGAAAGAGTCATTAAATGAAGTTGGTTCGTTCTAACGTTTTGTTTATTTTGGTCGAAGCTGCAACTTTGTATCTGATTTCTTCTACAAATTTGTGACGGGTTTCAAGATACAGTTGAAAAACTGTACAAAACTTGGTTTTTGAGCAACTTTTGTAATTTTGAGTATGAAGATGTAATTTTTTTGATTTGCTGCAAAGAAATGCTTTGAAAGCCATGTCAAGAGCAACATCCTTGCTAAAAATATAAAAGCAAAATCTAAAATAGTTTGCGAGATATGGAATCGTTAAATTCTTCTCTGAAGCTGAACAGTTCAAAGTGCAATAAAAAACGAATCGCTTTGCCAATCTTCGTCGAAGCGCATAATTTTAATATAATATTCTCATTAAAACCCACTTTTCGACCGATAGTTCCTATGGCAGCTATAAGATATAGTCATCCGATCCGGTCGGTTCCGACATATTAGCAGTGTGCAGTAAAAAGAAGACTCTGTGAAAAGTTTCAGCTCGATAGCTTTAAAACTGAGAGACTAGTTTGCGTAGAAACAGACAGACAGACGGACGGACAAAGCTTAATCGACTCAGCTCGTCACCCTGATCAAGAATATATAGTTTATAGGGTCGGAAATGAATATTTGTATGCGTTGCAAACTTCTGGGCAAAATTATAATACCCTTTGCAAGGGTATAAAAACGACTGCTAATCAGACCAAACCCAGACAGGGGTTTTTTATATCTATCGTATGCAAATTTCGCAGTCTTTTGGACCATTTCAAATAAAAATTTACTTATCGTTTCAGTTTTGCATAAGCCTTTTACTAACACTCAAACAAAGCAAAGTGAATACCCAGAATACAGATATTAAGCACTGTTAGTTCTTAATTAACAGAACACACACACTCGCACAGATACACTCATAAATATGTTTGCCCATTCAGGCTTCAAAAGGAACAATTCAACTCCAGTTTGAGGTCCCTTTCTAAAACATAAATTGAAAAGAACTGAAAAACAGTTAAGTATTTTGATTTGATTATATTACGGCAATAAATTACAAAGCATGTTCATATTTAGGTACTACGAGTATTTTACACACAGCGATAGGGAGAGAGAGGCACAGATAGAGAGCAACACTTGGGCAGATTTGATTGCGATTGTTCAGCACATTTAAGATATGAGAATGAGTAAAAAAAAAGGGCAAACAGAAAAGACTGAAGAAAATTGTCATCTGTGTGTCTGAAGCTAAATCAAAACCCTACAGCAAAACACAAAAACCACAGCCGGAACGGAAGTGCCAATGGCTGCGGTCTATGTCACTTGCTGCTCGGGGCGCTAGGCCGGAGAAGGCAGAACGAGAACGGCAGCGAACTGCAGCTACTCGTTATCCTTGCCCCAACGGCGCTCTAGGCTCCTGCGCGTATCCTGCTCTACATACTTGTATGTGTATGTGTATGCATGTATGTACTATGCGTGGTGTGGGTGGCTGTGTGCGTGAGTGTAGGAGAGGATGTGTGAGACTTGCAGTTGGTACTCTACCTGTAGCAAACGGCCAGTGTTGCAAAACTAATGAAGACACATTTGACGATAACTGTTAAAATGATGACCATGGTTAATGTGCTGATCCTATTTTTTTCTATGGGTCCTGCAAATGGTGGTTGCGTTTTATTTTTGATCAAATTAAAAGAAATTTATATGCAGCCATTGTTTGACTCCCGATTCCAACTCCAAATTAAATCCACATTCTGAACTTCGATACCCGGCACAAAAGTCTGTTCAAAGTTAGTTCGTAAGGAAAAGACTTGAAGATATTTTGAGTAACAATATAACTTGTATGACTTAAGAGTACTTCTTTAATACTATTTATCACTTTGACTCATTTCATTTAACAAACACTGTCACTTATTGAAAATAGCAATGTACTATTCTAATACTTTATTAAATTATGTAATATTCACATTTTTTTTACGATCACTCAAATATTCGAGCATCATAGACCCAATGAACTTTCACTATGGAACAGAATCGTTTTGAAAATGTTTTTAAATTTAACAAATGATTATTTCCATGAAAGGATTTGGAAGACAAAGTATACCATCAACAGTAGAGATGGGCGTGGGCCATGTTTTTGTCACCCAGCCTCGAAAGGCAAGCTGTGACTTACGGTTTTAATGAGTCGCTTGGTCGGAGTCTATTTCAAAAAATCTAATCCGACTATCCTTAAGGAGAACTTGAAAAGAGTTTATCAGCCCTAAATTTAAACTCTCCTCATTAAATTGAATAATGCCGGCAGAAGACTTTGATTCGGTTCTCGGAGTTCAGAACTTGGTTGCGATTGGGTAATTTCATAAACAGTGAGCAGCAGCATGCGGTATCAAATTCACACTCTCTTGTAACATACAAAAACATTGATGATCTGATTTCGATTTTTGAATCTTGCATATGTGAGTTGTGATTGTTCTGTTATGCCATGTCTATGTGGTGTGGGATTGGGTTCTCAATCTGTCTGGTTCGGCGTACGTTGGGTGGCGTCAGGTGCGGTCAAATTGAGGCGGCGACTAAGTAGTAACCGACGTGATTACCATTGTCATACGAGTCATCAAACCAAATTGTATCATTTCGAATCGCAATCGAATCAATCAATCAATCAATTGTGAGTTGGCTAGGCAGTTTGGCTCACTACACTTGGTTGGGCTGAGTGAGATTAGTTGGCTAAGTTTCGTTTTCAGTGGATTAAATTGATTAAGTCAAGTTAGATTGGGCTAGCATACGCAGTATGTGTCTCCCGGCCGGAGCGAGCCCCGTTGACCCTGACCCCACAGCTGTCTCTTACCATATGGGGTCTCTTTCTTCTCCATTTTTATTGTATTCTCCGGGGTGGGCAGAGCCTCAGTGGGCACCGGTGTTGTCAGCAGCACAACACTGCTGCAGTCCAATCCGCCCCAGCCCATGTCGCAGAAGCAGCGGTTCGTATTGGTGCAGACCTGCAAGAGCAATACCCAAAGTGGGGTCGTGGTAATGGCATGTAGGTGCATCTACATGTCGTGGGGTGAGTGCGCAGATGACACTTTTTGAACTTACGCCGCGCTCTGAGCACTCTTGACCCTGTTTATTTGTCGGGCACTTGGTTTGGTCCACGTGGGGAAATAGGCTGACGCACGTTTGGTTCAGGCAAATCAAGTTGTCACCGCATGGAGTGCCATCCTTGACCAGCCCGTGCTCGGGGTAGCTGTTGGAGCCCACTTGGCCGCTGGTTGCCCTGCGAATACAGAAATGTCAGCAAAAACTGTCATCGTCCTAGTTTACCTGCCCTCCGCCCTGCAACACAATCAGCGCTACGCACTTGCATTCGTACTCCTGGTTCTTGATGGATATGATGGTGCGTGAGTAGAGCTGGTCTATGCCATCATTCACTGGCTGGCGCTCGCCCTCCTTGCATTGTAGGGTACCACACTGGACGTTCCTTTGAGGCAAAAATAAAATAAGCAGAAACAATTTATGCTGTGAATAAGTGGCATTTCGTTGGAGGGCGATCTTGAAGGCAACAATGAGAACATGGCCCCAACTGAGGATGTAATATTTGTATCCAAGTGTTGGAGTGGAAAAGTTTGTTTAAAATTTTGGCACAATGTGTGTTCGTATCTATCTACTTAATTCGGACAATATTACTCAAAACCTTGAAAATCAAAAATGAATGTTCTCCACAAAAAATGCTTCAAAGTGGTCAAAAATTCAGTTTTTCACCATCTAATTGACTAATTGATGGGGAAATGCCGAAAAGTTTGCAACATTTTAACTGGGCTATTTATTATCCGTTCTTTATAGAAACTTTAAGGACTATAGATATTGCAAATACGTAAATGTAAAATTGGTGGATTAACATTTCAGATCGATATCCCGAAAATTGTGGGAGTTATTCAACATTTTTCATTGTGGGGAGGGGTGTGTCAAAAATCTGAAACAAACTTGATCTGCGTGCAGACAATAGGAGTCTACATTTCAAATATGATTTCTTAAGTCTTTAGTATCGATCAATCAACATCAAGCCACCTGCGATATGGCGATCTAGTCGTCTCACTTAGTAAATGGTATCACAGTATTAATGGTTGTGTTTGGTTTAATCGAATCGGATCGCTAAAGTCAAGAACGGTGTTGATATATTTTACATCTTCAGGGATGGTCTCGCGTTGGTTCAACTAACCATTCGAAGAATTTCAGCTTAGGACACTAGCCACCCGATATTTTGGGTCTTTTTTGTTGAAAATAAATGAACTGGTATTATGTGTAGTTGACAAACTTATTTAATGTTCAATTAGCGTTTAGATGTATTATGTGAATTTTGATATTTTGAAATATATTTATAATGGATAATAAAGGAAACAATATTACCATAAGCATTAAATCATCTTGAACGTGGAATAGTTGTAAAAAATTATTTTTTGTGTTGCCTTATTTCTCGTTTCGGCGACAGGAATTGTCCGCTGTCGACTGTTTTTGGGACTTTTGAAGTCGCCGTTTGAATGCAATTCTGCACTCAGACTTATTGATCACTGTGCTAACAAAGGGGAGGAAATCTTTTTCACTAACTTAGTAGGGGGGAAAGAGGGGATGAAAGAGATGATGAAAGAGGGGATGTAAGGGATGGTGAAAGAGGGGATGTACGAGATGATGAAAGAGATGATGAAAGAGGTGATGAAAGAGGCAATGGAAGAGGTACTGAAAGAGGTGATGAAAGAGGCGATGGAAGAGGTGATGAAAGAGATAATGAAAGAGGTGATGAAAAAGGTGATAAAAGAGGCGATGGAAGAGTTGATGAAAGAAGCGATGGAAAAGGCACTGAAAGAAGTGATGAAAGAGGTGATGGAAGAGGTGATGAAAAAGATGATGAAAGAGGTGATGAAAGAGTTGATGAAAGAGGTGATGAAAGAGGCGATGGAAGAGGTACTGAAAGAGGTGATGAAAGAGGTAATGGAAGAGGTGATGAAAGAGATCATAAAAGAGATGATGAAAGAAGTGATGAAAGAGGCGATGGAAAAGGTACTGAAAGGGCTGATGAAATAGGTGATGAAAGAGATGATGAAAGAGGCGATGGAAGAGATGATAAAAGAGGTGATGAAAAAGGTGATGAAAGAGGTGATAGAAAATGTGATCAAAGAGATGAAGAAAGAAAGAGATGATGAAAATGGTAGGTAAGGGGTGGCCAGAGGTGGATTAGTGATTAAACAGTAACTAAACAGTGACTGAGCAGTAACTAAACAGTGACTAAACACTGATTAAACAGTAACTATCAAAGCCTCGTGAGTGTTAACGACACTCACACTTTTTTTTGTTTTTAAACTGATCTGCGAAATTTGGTCGAAGTCGCCAGTCCTTGGAGCGAGCTTTTTGAAGTGTATTAAAACTTCGGCACAGAAGAAGTTAGCATTGGTTTATTCGTTGATTTTTATAGGTGAAGTTTTAATTTGAAAAGAGGAATATTAAATTTTAAATGTTCAGCAGCAGAAAGGCTAACGGTTTCTCATTCTATATCAAGTTCTGATGCTGTAACTTTTGCAGAAGCACAGATGAACGACCGTCCAGACGGACATGGCTATAAAAAATGTAAAAACTTATCACTATTATTATCGCCGTTTCGGTATGGTTCCGACTATGACGGTTCCAACTCTAACAGAAACGGTATTGGATGTGAGATTGATAGAGTTTAGATTGTCCCATTAAAATTTTAAATTGCATATTTTTCACATTGTGCAAAAGCATTCATGCTTGACTTACTCTGGCTCGCATTTAATGTAATGTTCGTTGGAATCGCGGCCGCAGTGACCGTTGATGGAGCCCTTAGAATTAAATTGCTCATAGCATTGCCGATCGGCGGCTGATCCCCCGTAGCCCCAAATGGCCTCGCATTGTAAGGTTAAAGTGGGGCAGTATCCCTGAAAGCAGTAGCCTGCAAAAATTAAAAACAATTTGGTCACGTTGCTTTGGTTTTGAGAAGGATAAGTTTGTCACCGACCAGAAATTCCCGCCTTTGTGTGACCGCAGGGTGAGCCGTTTTTCTTGTACACATCAGAGGGACATTGCCCCACCTCACCGTCACAGTACTCGGGCAGATCGCACTCGTTGTGCGAGTCCCGACATATGTAATCCTTGGGACGAAGCTGGGAGAGGAATTATGTTTAAAGAATGAGCGGGGCAATCAAACTGCTGCGCACTTACTCGGCATTGATCACAGCAGGCTCCGCTAGCACACTGCGCCTCCGATTTCAGCTTGCATGTGATGCCATCGCAGCAGGGATCCAGCGCGCACTCTTCGAAAGTGCCACAATCGCATTCCTCATCCTCCTCGATTACTTTGTTGCCACAGTTTCGCCGCAGTTCGATCTAAATATAGGGTGGACGGATTGTGTTTTGATAGATTTTTAGCACTGCCTCCAGATTGACTCACCTCGTTCGGTTTGTTCAGTAAACACAGCCCATGCCCTGTGCGCAAGGCGTCAATGTAGTCCTTTTTACTGCATTCGGAGAATTTGTAAGGCTGCACATTCTCCTGACCGACAATCGACTGTGCCATTATGCAACCGTGCCAGTCACGGCAAAAGCACTCCTCACCTGCGAACAAAGAAAAATGCACCATTTGAATCTTGAATGCTTGGATAAAATTACAGTTTATGAGGTTATCTAGACCCAGAGGTTTAGACCCACTTCGATTGGACCAACGTTAGAGGAGTGAAAGTGGGGGAAAGAGGAGGTGACTTAACAGTGACTAAACAGTGACTAAGCAACGACTAAGCAGTGAATAAGCAGTGACTTGACAGTGACTAAACAGTGACTTGACAGTGTCTGGACTGTGAGTAAATCGTGACTAGGCAGTGACTTGACAGTGCCTTGACAGTGACTAAACAATGACATGACAGTGGCTAAACAGTGACTTGACAGTGGCTTAACAGTGACTTGACAGTAACTTAACAGTGACAACAGTAACCTCATAGTGACTAAACAGTGACTTGACAGTGACTAAACAGTACCAAGACAGTTACTTGACGGAGACTTGAAAATGTCCAAACGGTGACTTGATAGTGACTATTTAGTGACTTGAAAGTGACTAAACCGTGACTTACCAGTGACTTGACAGTGACTAAACAGTGACTTGACAGTGGTTTAACAGTGACTTGACAGTAACTTAACAGTAACATAACAGTAACCTCACAGTGACTAAACAGTGACTTGACAATGTCTAAACAGTGACTTCAAAGTGACTAAACCGTCCTCGAGAGTGTTCAGGACACTCACACCTATTTTTATTATTTTAACGCCGACAGCGGAGCATCGGATGTGGGTCACTCTACACCTTCAATTCCAAAGTCTTTCGCACAAATCCGAGGGGACCGCGCTCTCGGCGAGGCGGGTTTCTCCTTGAATGCGGCGAGTGCTAAGACACAGACGGCCCAGGATCCGGATCTTGTGCGTTAGTAAATTTGAGATGATCTTTTACTACTTTTCTCGCTTCAATCTTATTTTCTATTTAAGCTTATGAAAACAATTTTTTGTATTGGCAGTTGTTGAGGTGTATACTTAGCTTTAATTGGAAAACCTTCTAAACACCCAGATGGGAAAAAAAGGGTTTGACCTTTATGAAATTTCACAAATTAACCTTGGGTCATAACCTCACTTTCCAAGTTTGTCGGTTAATTTTATAAAATCGAAAATGTAGTTATTGATTGAACGTATGAACTATTATTTGGGGCGGGGCCCTAGCAACTAAGCAAAATCATATCCATACAGACCAAGGAAGTCTTTGCACCAAACTAAGTTGCTCAAAATCAGTCACTCAGATCTAGCAATTAATTGTAACTAGAAACACCCTTCCCTCACACTACCCTCATACGCTTTATTTCGATGCTGAGCATAAACATATATTGTAGATTATCATGTAACACCGGAACTTCGAAATATATCTATTTATATACTTACGTCCATCGTCGTGGCCCATTCCGATGTTATGTCCAATCATATGGGCCATGGTTCCGGCCAAAAGGTGTGGCTCATATACATTGACGTCGACGCTTATGCCAATCGCACGCGGTGTGCACACTGTCTCTGGCACAGCCATTCCCGCCTCTCCACCGGCAAACGTTTCCCCGCTAAAAGCCACAGAAACAAAGGAGTAACAACTTTTTACTCTCGCGGCCTATTATGATGGATATTAAATCACTTACGTGAGTAACTGCGTCGTATCACGTTCGATTTGGAACAGATTTCTGGACGTGTAGTCATTAAAGTTGGAGATGGCCTTGCCGATATCTTTGCTGCCGTCGATGACGGCCTGATTCTTGCCCCAAGTCTCAATGTACACGACCGAGACGCGGGTGTTCAGCGTGCGAAAGTACTGAATGGAGAGGGGCGCTGGTGAGAAAAGATGCATGACGCGATCACTGCGGATATTACTTACTAGATCTGCTATATTGGCCACTTGGATGGCGTCGTGAATCACTTCCGCTCGGGTACTGCCATTGCGCTTATCGAACATGGCCTTGTCCACAATGATTGCCGTCTCAATGTACTTTGTGGCTTCGCGCACATCTCTCTTGTAGCGCCCGGCACCGTTCTGGTGAATTTCTGCCACCACGCCCGCGGGCACACCTGACGCAGATGTCAGGTGCTTGGTGCGGCGTGACAGCCGCCACGAATCTAGATTGCCCGAGTTGGCGCACCCCTTGTTAGCCTTAGTGCGTGCTTCGAAAATAACGTGTGGATGTTTCTGCAAGTAACAATAAATTTTTGAGTTAATTTCGATTTGTCGTGCAATTGGTAGGGCATCGCGAACGGCAGCGCCCAGATGGGATCCAGCTTAGCAAAAAGTATTCAAATTAATGCCAAATGTGCTTTCCGAATCGATTATCAATTCGTGATGAGCAACATCCGATGAGTTTTTGAAATCAATTTTGTGTGCTGGGAGCTGACAACACCTTGTGTGTGGCAGTCCCTTTTATAAATACACATTTCCCGTTTAAGGACAGGACAACATATGTATTTGTAGAGGTATACAAACAGGACAATGCACAGCCGAGTCGACCGGATATTACACATAAATCAATTTGCAAAGTAAACAGCAAGGGGGCTTTCTACTCGTCGCTGTGTTTGCTTACAGGTCGTAGGTCATAAACTTATGCCTGCATTTGCGCGTACATAAGTGCTCGACTTACCGAGAGATCTCCACCGTAGAACGGATGAATGACGAATGTCTCGTTCCCGATGTGTATAACTCCGCTGACTCCATTGCATGTGTGAAACGCAGCGCTGGCACCCGGATAGTCCTTTACTGTCCCATGGTAGTAGCAGTGTTCGATGTCCTGGAATAAATGGGAACCAATAAGTAAGTTACCGAATCCGCATGTTTCATTAGCCGCGTTAAGGGCCAGACTGCCTTAGACTATGCCATAATTGATATTCACTTTACAAGAGGATACATATTTATAATGTGTGATAAAATTTCATTATATTTTCATGCAAACCGGGTTAAGTCGCTTCAAACCAGTGTTCAAGAGAGTGTTATGACCTATTCACACCGCATTATGCATTATTCGTTCCCACCAAACCCCCAGCTTCAAACACAGAAAAGCTGCGCTACAGCTGGAATGTAGCCACTTGTGAGTTTCTGTTGAAAATAATCTCGCAGCTTCGACTTTGACAATGTTTTCGAAGCTGCGTCCAATGGATAATTAGTTCAAGTCGTCCCTGTCCGATTTGGATATACTGTTGCTCAGAAAGAGATATAATCAATAGCCTCCCCTTGTATTAAATAATAAAGCATTAACATTAATACTAACAAATAAACATTTAGGGTATTCACCAGCCCTCGTAAAAGCGTAAATCAAAACGTGTAAACACCAAAAGTTAACTTCACAACAACAAAACACAGAAAATTACCAACTTGTTGCTGCCTTTGGGTATGTTTAAAAAATCAGCGTAAAAGTGAAAAAGTGTAAGGTATTGTAAAATGATTCAAAGTATCGAAAAAAACTTGGAATCAAGATATTTCGAGATTTTTGTCTTCAAGATATGCGGTCACATCTACAATAATTAAAATAACTAATCAATTGTCAGTTTAACTGCATCCGGCCAGTAAATAAATTGAGACATCTTTCTTAAAATAGCTCCGAACTCCGTCTGTAACAACACCTATAGAGCCTCACCTACTGTAAACATGGTTGCAATCGGTTCATAGTTTTCCTTATTGAAAGGCAGCTTCTCCAAACATTTCTTACACCTTATTTCAACCTGAAATAGTTGCTCACATGTAAATCAAAACAATCTTCAAAATTGGCGGAAATTCGTAAAATGCAGAGGTTTTTTCGGGGCAAAATCTATAAATTGAGCCCCCTCTGGCTACGCCCTTGGGCACACCTGGATTCCTCGCCGACAGCATGCAATTGCAGTACAATCCTCCGTAAGGTTTTTATGTATTCATATTTCTACACGCTCGTATTTAGCTTGATTGGTACACCTACATACAATCAATGCTTTACATTTACGTATTAAACTTTGACTCACAGGAGACAGAAAAATTCAGAGCCTGTCAAAAACAGCTGATTCACGCCAAAAATTACGTGGGTAAACTAGGGGCCCTCAATGCTACGTCGTAAAAATTGACAAAATTACGCTTTTACGCGGGCTGGTGAACACCCAAATTATGTTAACAGACAGCACATGTAGACCCTAAATGTATGACATAAGTTGAGTTCCTGAAGGAAAAACTGAAAAGTAGCAAAGGATTTAATATTAAGGCATGCGACGATATGACATAGGTGGTGTTCTAACACTGCTCGACAAAATGAGAGTCCACTTTCCCCCGTTGGACCATTCTTCCAAACCAACTTTTTCTAAAGTAAATTGGCCCGCTGATCAAGAAAGTCGCCATATAAAACGAGAGCATAAGTTGAGGTCGGCTTTAACCGACTTCGATATACCCGTTACTCATAAAAAAACATGTTTAACAGTGTTCCTGCGTTCCTTAGTGTGACCATCCGAAAAGTATGCAACATTTTTTAGGGTGGGAGGGGTGGTAGCGGGGGCTTGGTTCACTTTTTTGCTCATAACCGTTCATCCGTTCTTTATTATTTCTTCGGCAAATCGATTCATTTTGCTAATTACTAACTATCTTCAGAAGGTACGAATCGTCAATTTTTAAAACTGTAGAGATATAACGTTTTTTCTGAATTGCGGGGGCGGGAGGGGGCGTGGCAGAAATTTGAAACAAACTTGATCTGCGTGCAGATAAAAATCTTGACCCGACGTTTGGTTCTCGGACAAAAATGAGCTGGTGTGTGTGCTGTTAATTATATGGACTCAAATAATAAAAAAAAATTTTAATTTGTTTGCTAAATTTCAAAATTTTTCGAAATTGAAATGCTTGTGGATGCATATTTAAAATTAAAATTGTTATGTTTTTTTAATTGGATAGTAAAAACTATTCAATTTACTTTAAAATAAGACCTCAAACTCAGAAATCGGATATAAAGTGAATTTTTCACGAATTTTTGAAAAAAGGAAGGATGTAGTTGACCTTGAGACAGCTTACATAGATTGTGTAAAGCCAGGTCATTGTGTACCCAATGGTTTGTTGTAGCTGGGCAGGATATATGTTATCGAGACCTGGCGACTTAAAAGGTTCGAACGAATCGATAGCCCATTTAAATCTGGTCTCTGACAATGTTTTCTCGTATTGCATAGAAAGGTCGGTTGGTCAAAACTGAGGTAATAAGTTAAGGGAGCATGATAATAAAGGTGGGGTTATTCCCTTTATTGGCAATATGCAAATCTGTCTGTAATAGGTATTTGTACAGTGATTCACCGCGCTCATTTATGTCTGAGCTGTGTGGTGTGCGTTGGCATCGCCACCTAAAATAAGGCTTGTATAAGTTTGACTGTTGCTTGCAGTTAGGTCCCGGATAATTTTTGGTGGTGGAGGGCTCTCAGTGTCATGAGCCAGATAAAAGGAGGCCAGTCTGATTGGAACTCCCCAGTTCCAGGCTGACTGTGGTGATGTCACCATCACTAAATTGAGGAAAAAGTAGTGTTTTAAAATGTATTTTGGATAAAATACATGTAGGAATTTTTCCCTTACCCTTGGTATGGTAAAGGTTGTATTTGGGTGTCCGTAAACCATTGATTCTGTCACCAGAAATCATGGCTCTTGAACAAAAACAATATCCACTTCGCCTGAGGATAGGCGAAGTAAAAGTTCAGCGGTTGCGCTTTGGAGTGATGAGGTTTATTTGTAGAACCCGCATCAAATAATAATATTTTTGACTAAAGCTTTATTTCTGGTTTTATTGCCAGACACCCACTTTACACAAATCCCCATCATTTGCCTTTGCTTCCGTCTTGGGTGTAACGGAAAACAGAGCGAAACGGTAAGCACTCGAACTAAAGTGGGATTCGGCTGTAAAACGGCCAAAATCACAATTAAAATCTATAGCTAAAAAGTGTCAGCACTAATTGGTTGTCAGCACTAACACTTTTAGAGTTTAACGTACGCTTTTGTGGAGCGTAATGAAATGACGTGAAACGTAATGTGGAGCTTACGTCGTCAACCAAAACCACTGGCTTTATATTTAAATAAAGCAATGGCTAATGGCTAAAATGTTAATTATTCACAATGCAAATACTTGCGTGAAAACTCCTTGTGATGCCTTGCACGTCACTGTACGGGTGGGAGGATCACTTAGTGGGTGGGCAACAGGTGCAGCACCTGACTTCTGGCGGCGGCTGCTGGCGGCAACCAATTGGTTTTGCAGGTTGCAAGATCGCCAACTCAATTCGACGGGGCACCCCGTTGAAACACACTCGTATGTCACCTGGCAAAAACGCTTGACAACTTTTTGCTGTCTGCCGAACGATTTTAAGATATAAATTTTAATTAATACGCGGAGCTCCAAAACATAAACAAACCGCCCGATCAGTGTGACCAGAGTTCTCCTCTCAAAGTGAGTGGTTTTTATAAGCTCAGGCATAGAATGGCAGGGGAAGTAATTAAGATGCGGTATTTTAAGCGACTCCGTTGTGTTATCTCGCCCGGTAGCTCCAACATGCAAACCGTAAGCATTGCAAAAAAGGATGACGCTCTTTTTGCATTTAAATTTGTGCATTTTGTGGACTTACACATCATTTTTTTAGGAGAAAACACGCTATTAATAATTTCTGACAGCAACTAAGGCTTGGTTTACACTGCGTCAAGAGCGTCACGTTTCAGTGTCATACCATCACAGTGTAAATGCGATGCATGAGTATAAGGAGCACTTGGTTTCTGTTAATGCTGAAGTAATTTAACAATATTTCTGTCTGCCTTTTTTCATCAAAACTTGAATAAAGTAGCCATTTCATGACCGATTTCTTTTTTAAAAGGCTTATTTTAAAGTAAATTGAATAGTTTTTACTATTCAATATAAAAAAACATAACAATTTTGTTTAATTATGCATCTACAAGCTTTTAATTTCGATAAATTTTGAAATTAGCAAAAAAAACCATATAATTCACAGCAAACACCCCAGCTCATTTTTGACAGAGAACCATACGTCGGGTTCCTTGTGATACTCTTGGAGAGGGTATATTGAAATTGTCCGAATGTTTGTAACGCACAGAAGGAAGCATCTCCGACCACATAAAGTATATATATTCTTGATCAGCATGACGAGCTGAGTTGATATAGCTATGTCCGTCTGTCCGTCCGTCTGTCTTCTATGCTATCTCCTACGTCAGTTTTAAAGCTATCTTAACCAAACTTTGCACGAAGTCTTTTGGTATAAATACGCTGCACATTTGTCGGAACCGGTCAGCTCGGATGACTTAAAATTTGTAGAAAAAGTATTAAAGTTTTTTTTGTTAGAAAAAACTTTTTTGTTTTCAAAAATGGGAATCACTCCCAACCCTCGTAGTATTAGAAAGTATACTATTGTTAAAGATTTAAATAAGTTTACAAAAGATGCTGAATTTAAGAAATAAAATCGAAAAAAAAAAACGATTATCAATTATATCTCGATAACGCATCGATAGAATTTTTTTATATGGCGACTTTCGTGGTCAGCGGGCCAATTTACTTTAGAAAAATTGCGCTGGGGAAAATTGCTGTCGGGCGTGTAATAACCTTGCTGTCCACCAATTCCGATCGGCCGATTTCGGAAACAAATTATCCTACCTATCTTATCCTTCAATACATATATAACAATATGGAAAGTAAATGACTTGTAAGTATTGAAAGATATCCTTCAAAGGAAAAGAACGAAATGATTCAGAAACGTTTTGTTTTTCGTTATGTTTGCCCGCTTTGTGAATTTAACCAAATTGACGGAAGTTTATTGTTAACCTCACATTGGATCGGAACTGGCTGGTAACGGGATGCTTTAGCAGAATTAAATCGGTTGAAAACAATAGTGAAAATTCGGTCCAGTCGATAAATACTGTTCCAAATTCAAATTGCCCCTGCTGCTACCAAAAATAATATGTTTCAATAACTTCACAAATTTCACAATTCCTTTAATCGTTAAATCGGACAACTGATTAGCTAAATATGCGTGGAAACATCTCTAAATCAAATCTGTGAGTAAATAAAATTTATTTATGAAGGGCGGGGGATATATATATATATATATTCTTAACATATCTACATTCTTGATCAGATGAGTCGATTTGGCCATGTCCATCCGTCTGTCCGTCAGAATGAACGAAGAGATCTTAGGGATAGTAAAAGATACAGGTTTGACATGTATGGGACATATGTTACCTTTACCTGCAGGCAGACCAATTTTTTTAAATTTTTGCCACTCCTACGCAATTAGGAAACAACGTCATATCTCTCACAGTTTCGGATATAGATGGTTCAAACTCATTTTGTGTTGTCAAGGTTGTTTGCCCGAAAGTTTCCGATACTCACGCCCCCGCAATTCGGAAAAATCATCATATCTCCCTCAGTTTTGTCGATAGATGATTTGTAACTTCTAGAGATTGTTAATTATTAGAAATATGTATCGATTTGCTGAAAAAATGATAAAGATCGGATGAGCGGTTCTCAAGTTATGAGACCAAAACCCCCCTCCCCCGCACCCACAACCAACACCGCATTTTATTAAACCAAGAGAGAGAGAGAAAACTTGGAGATGAGCGTAGCAGCAGCGCTGCATTCAGCTCCTACTCCAGGTACAGAAAATATTACAGTCGGGCTTGACCGACTTTCTTACTTGTTTGAGTTTAAAAATGTGTTATACGGCGGTGTCACAGAAATCTCTTCCAACCAAATTCCAACCCAAAACCAGTTCTCGGTGTTACAGAAATCTCTTTCGGTTGGTTTAAAATCTCGCGTGTTTAGTCGGGAGATTTAGCTAAATACACCAACCAAACAATTTCGATATGCAAAATTAGTTTTGGAAATGTAAAAAACATTATTTTTCTGGATAGGTTGCATCAAATTAATTAAATATTTTATTTGTTTTAATATTCAATTTTGAGTTTCAATAAAAACCCTCCTAATGCTGCGTAACAATTAAAACCTGCCAACCACAGCGCCCTCAATTTATGGAGTCGCCATCTGTGTGCTAACATTGGCACAAACAAGGGCGTAGAGTTGTCAAGTTATATTTTATGATTGGCGCAAAAATATTTTTTAAATTTTGCATCTTCTTTTTGGAGAATATGACTTAAATTTGAATTATAATTTAAAAATGCATTGTAAAACATATAACACTATCAAAAAATTGCATTTAAACATCAAATTAACTCATAACTAGAAGATGGGAAATTTTTTTTGCGAGAAAGGGCAACCCTGTTAACAGATTAGATAGAAATGTCCCATTAGCATGGACACAAACCTTCCAACTCCATTTTCATGTAAGAAAACAAAATCTCTTGAAGTTCTGGGACACCAACGGATTTTTCGAGCGTTTTGCAAACCAACCGAGGCCAAAATTTTTAGAGATTTCTGTGATTTCACCCCCGATAGTATTAGAAGTAACGAAAACCCCTTACCTCACCTACAAAGGTCTGATTCTAATGAAAAGTATACGGATTTGTAGCCGAATCTGTCGGGATGCCTGTTAAGTGTTAAAGATTCGTTCGTCCGTAATGTGAATTTGCATCGCTGGGTATGATGCATGACTCTCAGAGATTGTGTCCTACTCTCGTAGATCTTAATAAACAAAAAAATCTACAGATTGAATTATAGAACAATTAAACTTTTTTTAAATTGGCTAAAAATATTAACTTTTGGAAGCGGAAAAAGCTTTGCAGCCCGGAGAAGATGATGCTATTTTTACTACGAATTTTAAAAGTTGGGCCTTATCAGGGTTTCACTTTCGACTGGATTTGGATTGGAGCCCCTACCATATTTCATATAGCTTAAGTGAAAACCGTAACATGCTTCATATATAGTTTTTTGTAATAAAATGAATATGACTTACGTGTCTATTGCCGTCCACCAAATATCCTCCAACATGGTAGTGCTTCTGCTGAATGTTTGGTGAAAGAAGTTGCCTGTGAATAAAGGAATCAAGGAAGAGAGTTGAGAAGTTGTTGTGTGCACAAAAATGGTAGCTCCTAATGACGCGACTGAATCAGCATGCGGAAAGGGACGTATACAAAGTTTATGATGCAAGCAACAATGCAGCCCAGGTCACGGCACATAGCTTTGCGACTGGAATGTGGGGCAACTAGTTTATGCCATTGCACCACGGACAGTGATGAAAAATGGGGGTGAAATGCATCAATAAGCGGAGATTCTTATGATAAAATTAAGTGATAACTAGACATCGGATTTTAGCTGTTTTTATCGGGGGTGCCACAGAAATCTCTAGAGATTTTGCCGACGGTTGGTTTGTAAATCTCTCGAAAAATTCGTTGGTGCCACAGAACTTCTAGAGATTTCATTTTCTAATTAGAAAATCTAGTTGGAACACCAGATGTTCCAATTGATGTTCCATCTCTAAAAACAGGGCTGAATCTCTCGCCAAAAAATTTCCCTTTTTTTGGATGTGGGTTAATTTAATGATTAACTGAAATTTTTTGATTGTGTTATATGTTTTATGATGCATTTTTAAATAATAATTCAATTTTAAGTCGCATTCTCCACCAATATAATGCAAAATTTAAAATTTTGTTGCCGCCAAACATGATGAATTAGTTTCCAGCCCTCAATCAGCTAGCCCTTAATCCGCTAGCTGTAGAGGGCGCCACTTCGACAAAAGGCGCTAGTGAGAAAAGAGCTTTGCAAAATCTCTTAACAAAACATTAGAGGTTTGAAACCAACCAATAGAAATTTCTGTGGCACCTAAGAATTGGAATTCGGTTGGAATTTGGTTGGAAGAGGTTTCTGTGGCACCCCCGTTTTTTGTTATAAACAACACAACCCTCACATTGCACTAACATAAAAATTAATAATTTTTTAAATTATCATTCCAACAAAAATTTTTTTTTTTTAAAAAAAAAAATTTACCCCACTAACCAAGAGAGGAAAAAAACACACACCAACTCTTATGACCTATAAAATAATTTAACTTAAATTTTCAATATTTTGTTAGATTAACTCGCAACAGAAAAAGCTATTTTATCGTGTTTTGCACAAAATCGAACTTTTTGGGTTATGCCATTCTTGAAGTAAATGAGCGATA
This sequence comes from Lordiphosa stackelbergi, assembly GCA_018904235.1. Classification (NCBI taxonomy): domain Eukaryota; kingdom Metazoa; phylum Arthropoda; class Insecta; order Diptera; family Drosophilidae; genus Lordiphosa; species Lordiphosa stackelbergi. Next base: position 1,905 of record JAEIFU010001655.1, on the reverse strand, counting down.
TTCGTTAGATTTGATTTGGTTTTATTGGTTTTATGTGACTTTTTCTTTATTGAGTACGGTTATATTAAAAGAAACGGTAATTGGTTACGTTTGCGTTTTCTAAACAGCTTACAGTTTTGATTCATGGTTAAAATAGTAAAAAAGTTTGGAGTACGGACATATGTTCTCATAGTATCTTCTGAATTCTGCATTTATGTTCTAACCGCAAAAAATACTGAACACAAGAAATGCCCGTGTATTTACAGTACACAGACAAGTATTGTTAATACTTACTGAACGTACTGGACTACCGCTTTGCGTACTTCCGTTGTCATTTTATATTGACCGCAAAGGCAGTGTTCAGTTATCGTGAAAGAAATGGTGTTAGTTACGAATCTTATCGTAACTGCACCCTGGCAGGCTTCTGAACTTACTTATAAATGATATAAGTGGACTTGCTGACATCTTGGTTCGGTTCGGTATTTTTGTTACAGTTTAATGATTTCTTCATCCCAGTAAAATGATTCAAAACATTATGTATGCTCTGGCCTTTTTTTCTTTACCATTGGTCATTCATGGAATTTTATAGCGATTCGGTATAATCACAATCATAATTATTCAAATATTTATTGTTTTGAAAAGCACTTTCTTAAGTATTTATCGATTTCATTATCATTTAGAACCCTTAGCTGAAAATTGCGCTCATGCTCTTACAACTGGAATAATGTTTAACTTATTCTTTCAAGTTAAAGTATTAAAGATATGAGTTCGCTTAAAATTCGATGTCTAGTGATAACTTAAAATTATGGTGACGTTTACTGATTCAAACTTACGAGTTTAGCTCCAAATCCAAGCGAAATTTATGGTTAAATGCCTTGATCAGCAGCGATGTACGATGAAAGTGTTTCTGAAATTAGAACGGCAAGAAAAAATAACATTTTGTCAGTTGTTTAGCATCGATTGTTGTCTAAATGGAATTCACTCATCGTCGTTAGGGTGTCCCAAGACACCCTAATCCGTTTGACTTCATTGACTCAAAAAATAAATATTGTTGCGATTGGATAATGATAGCCCGTGCCGACTTGAAGCCACACTTGTTACATGAAAATTTGTACTGACTTACTATAGGAGGAATTCAGAACTTAAATTTTTAACTAATTCCCACTTTTGAAACTGCATAATTTTACTGACATATTGACTGGTCGAAAACAGTATTTGCGCGTTTTTTCGCTGCTTTAAAATTTAAGGTGAAGTAGTGCATTTTTATATTATATTGTCTTTGCTATAACCAAATAACAAGTAATCAAAAGCACATCGACACGTTAGGTCGCGTCAGCTTTAGAGAGCAAATCCTGACATGTATCAATGTCAGTCGGCACGGGTTACCGTGGTCCTACCTTCTTACAATTTTTTTTACAACTGTTTTGACTTAAAAGTAAAAAAAAGAGAATGCGAAAAAAAACGACTTTGGGTTTTTTTGGGACACCCTAATCGTCATATTAAACAAGTAAGAGCGTTGCAGTCGAGTGGCCCGATTGCGAAATACTCTGTACAATTAAGACACACACAAACACGAACGCACACACTCGAATTTATTTGGCAGGACAGGTGGAACGCATCGACTAAGGGAAGTTGGACATACAGGATGCTCCCGATCATTGGAGTGGATTGGGCGACGCAATGGAGAAATGAACTACCACCTTACTCAGCTCTTTACTGGACATGGTGGCTACCAAGAATACCTGCACAGGTTTGGACGCGAGCACACCGCGCAATGCCCGAGTAGTCCGGGCGATAACGAAAGCGCGGAGCACGCACAGTACCACTGTCCAAGATACAGAACGGCAGTAGGCGAAATCCCTGCGCCGGGGGAATTGGTCAAATTCATGATGCAGTGCGATGAAAATTGGCAACGTGTCTGCGAAC
>JAEIFU010001654.1:0-62096 GCA_018904235.1 Lordiphosa stackelbergi | reverse complement strand
AACTCCCCCGGAGACAACATTTTTTATATATTCGCTCTATTTAAAAAAAAAAATTGCCTGTTCAGCCTCCGATTTTGCTTACTCAACTAAATAACCCACGTTTATTTTTACAAATTATGTTTAAATATATGAATTTTTGCCCAACTTACTTAACGATATACGCTCACGACCTAGGCCATTTTCACCATCACTAAACCGTCTTATCGCTATCGTTCGGGATTTTTTTTTAAATTCGGTCACACTTATCACAGCACCCAGCTTTTGTTGGTGACCGTTAACATAGCACCCAGCTAGCTCAGCGTTAAAGTCAAAAACAAAAGGGCCAACGCGAATGCTGGAAAAATGAAAAATGCTGGAAGGCATCCGAATCTCAAACAAAAGCTCCGCTTGCTCTACACCTGTTGCCGCCGCCACGACAGAAGGTCGACACGATGTCAGTGACACCTTCTACACCAGCCAGAAAAAGGGGAGTGTCTTTCGAGTGTCTCTAGACTCAACCGGATTTACATTGCACCGGGAATCACCCAGGAAGGAGCAGACGCAGACGGTGAAGATATGCGATATTATTGGAGCACGCTGCATGCGCTTGAAGAAGACCAGGCGGCTGGTCAGTGCGTGCGCCTGCAGCAGCGGGAATACCAATTCGCCCGCTGCATCCGCTGCCAGTCGCCGAGCCACGCCCAGCAAATGCAGCACGGCCAGCAAGGAGGAGTACGCGCCCTGTGGCGATGGCGACGGCGACATCAGCGCCTATCTCTATGTCTTTGCCTATGTCCTAAAAAAGAAGAGCTTGCGCAGTGAACTACATCGGGAGCGTACAGTGCTGACATTGCGTTTCCGTTCGTTTGACACCTTCGAGGACAATATGCGAGAGGCGGACCGTTGGTATCGCGCTTTGCGCTGGCAATTGCATCAAACGCTGGAGCAGATCTTTGTGGAGCGTCAGGAGGAGCAGCGCCGTCGCCGTGTCTTGGTTTTGCTCAACCCAAAGTCGGGATCGGGCAATGCAAGGGAGGTATTCAATTTGCATGTGGCGCCGGTGTTAAATGAGGCCGAGGTGCCATACGATCTGTATGTAACCAAACATTCCAATTTTGCCATCGAATTTATGAGCACACGTCGGCTGAATGCCTGGTGTTGTGTAGTGGCCGTGGGCGGCGATGGACTCTTTCATGAGATTGTGAATGGGCTGCTGCAACGGGAGGATTGGGCACAGGTGTTGCCACAGCTGGCTTTGGGCATAATTCCATGCGGTTCGGGGAATGGACTGGCCAGATCCATAGCACATGGATACAAGTGGGTTTTGCAGCTGTTTAACCACTAATGAAACTTGAGTAAGAGTTTACTTTTTACCCCTTAGCGAACCCTACTTCAGCAAGCCGGTGCTGGGCGCCGCCCTAACCGTCATCAGTGGACGTAGCTCACCCATGGATGTGGTGCGTGTACAGCTACAGGATCGCTTCCTTTACTCCTTCCTGTCCATTGGCTGGGGCCTAATCTCAGATGTGGACATTGAAAGCGAACGCATCCGCCTTCTTGGCTATCATCGCTTTACCATATGGACGCTGTATCGTTTGGCCAATCTGCGCACTTATAATGGCAAAATCAGTTACTTGCTTACGGATCAGCAAAACCCCACGGAGCATTCGTACAGTCCCCCACTTAGGATGCAGTCCAGCCGCAGCTGCAACACGCATATCGACAAGCTGTCCAGAACCAACCCGCAAACGAGCTTCCATCACTCCACCGAGTACCTGCCGCATGAATTCGCAGATGTCATCTCCCTGGAGACGTCCATCAATCAATCGTTTCGTTCGCGCTGCGACAGTTGGCTGTCGGGTGGTTCCAGGCGCAGTTTCTACTATTCCATATCGGAGAGCATTTACCATAGTCTGGCCGATGACAGTGATTTTGCAGTGGAGTCACAAACATTGGCCGCCTTGGATAATCAGCAACAGAACTTTGGACCCAGCAGCAGTCTACCGGAGCTGGATGAGCCGCTGCCCGAATCTGAGGGCTGGCTGGTGGAGGAGGGCGAATTTATTATGATGCATGCGGTTTATCAGACCCATTTGGGCATTGATTGTCACTTTGCTCCCAAAGCGCAGATGAATGACGGCACCATTTATCTGATTCTCATACGTGGTGGGATCAGTCGCCATCACCTGTTCAGTTTTCTGTACAACATGAGCTCTGGCACTCATTTGCCCGAAGTAAACACTGAATTTATCAAAGTGCTGCCAGTGCGCGCCTTCCGCTTGGAACCGCATAATAATAATGGCATCATCACGATCGATGGAGAACGTGTGGATTTTGGCCCCCTGCAGGCCGAGGTGCTGCCCGGACTGGCACGCGTGATGGTGCCCAAGTAAAGGAGAATCTCAAGCAATGAAGCCCAAAAACCTACAAGCAATAATAATCTCTCAGTAGGAATCTCTGCATTTGTATATGTAGCTCATATTTGTTATTGGTACTTAGGGTCATGGACAACCACTGAAATGAAGAGTTGTGTATTGTTTTTTTTTTAATAACTATTATTTGTGTAGCCGCTTGCGGCATTTATTCTTCTTGTTAACATTTTATGCCAGTTATTAACAAAATATATAGTATAACTAAGCAATTCAAATTGGTGTGGTGTAAAAACAAGTTGATTTTTCAAATACTGGCGGTGCGGGTATCGTTAAGCCTTCGTGAGTACATTCTCGATAGTTGTATCGAACAGAGTTGCCAGCTGCTAAAAATGGCAAAGTACTTTTTCAAAAAGAGAAGAGAATCCTCGGGGGTGACCGTCTCCAAGACAACAACAACAACCACGTATATATGGAAAAAAAACAAACTTTATATCTGTTTTTTATACTTCCCGGCATTTTACACAAATAACCCAAAAACCTTATTTTTAAACCTATACCATTTTTGTTTTATCGAAGTTTTTAACGGTCATTCACGGCACTCATACGAAAACAATACAACCTCTGTATGGGACTGCTCAATTGTCTAAATGGTTTTCAAACAACTCTGGAGTCAAACAGGGCGTGCCTGTTATTCCCGCTTTTGTTTGCGCTGTTTATAGACGACTTCCCCAACATCTTCGCTTTCTGGGAGGCATTTCTAATTGGGGCTCGCGCTTAAAACTCTTGATGTACGCAGACGATTTAGTACTAATGGAAAACTCACCAAATGCCCTGCAACACTATGTTAGATGAACTGTACGCACTACTGCTGCCTTTGGCGGTCTGGCAGAGTCAACACAGAAAAACTAAAATCATGGTCGGTTCAGAGACAACCGGAGGGCGTCGCGTCGCCGCAGATGAGAGCATGGCGACATGTATTCAGCCACCTAATCGAACGGGTTACCTCCTTTAAATATTTGGGAATTACTCCTGTCCTCAACATGTCGCTGAACTCACACATGCAGGCAAAAATTAGAGATTCGGTATAAAGCTCTTAATAGTAATGGAACACGCTCCTGGATAAACAGCACGTGCCACATAGTGTCAAATACAAGAAACAGTTATTCGCAACGTTGTGACTGAAGGCTAACACAAAAATATCCCCGAAAAATATCACCAAAAAATATTCGATATCCGATATATCGCCTCCGAAAAATATTCGATACTGATATTCTTCATTTTGGGCAAAAATATCGATATTTCGATATATCGATAATATTTTCGGCAATCCTAGTTTCAAACCTCAGTAGCTCCCTCTGTTGATGGTGGCGCCATCTACCTTTGCGGGAGGAGGGGTTATTTAAAATTCGAAGTTGGAGAGGCAAGGCCTTGAAAACGGCCAATGACCCCTTCCCAGCGTTAAAGTAGGTCGGGGACAAGTGGGAATTGGGAACAAGGCTTTTGTTGCGACCGTTGCACAGTGGTCGATTTCATAGGCCAAAAATAAAAACAATATGTCCGAAATTTCCCATTGTAAGTATCCAAACTAGTTCTTAAAAGAACAGTAAAACAAACGGTAAATTGATTTTTGCTCCATTCCGGCCGAACACGCTACGAATGAAGAGAGAAAAGAGACAACAAAATCAAGCGGTTTGCGCAGTGAACAGAGCTTTAAATTTGTCTCCACAAGAACATTAAGTTTTAATACTGAATCGCGTTCAATTGACTTAAACTAAAATGCATATTAAAAATAAAGGTATTGACTAAACAACTAAGTGATTTTTGTGTAATTATATGTTTACATATTGTCTTAAAATAATCTTTTGCTGGTGTCCTGTCGAGTGGTGTATTTTTTTAATGCATTGATTTGAGTTAAAGAAAATGTTGTGACCCCTTTCTTACCCTCAAATGAAACTTTTTTTTAAATATTAGTTAATGTTTTCTTAGTTTATATTAATTTTAGCCGCCACCTTTTGCCTCCTTCTGTGTTATTCGTGTTTTTCTAACACGCATTTTTGTACTGTCTTGCTTATATGTGCGTATGTGTGTGCTTGCGTGTACTATCGTGCGTGAACTATCGTGCGTGTACATTTGAGCGGTCCCCAAACCGGCAATATGGAAAAAAGGAGGTCTCAGCGTTCCCAAAACTAATAATTGTTGGATAATTAACAATTGTGAAAATCAAAAAATTTTATTTTAATTTTAAATGGGCGCGACAGGGTCTCAATTTATTTTGAAAAATATTAATTCATGCGACGCGTTCAACCAAATACAAATTTTTACAAACGAAGTACTAGTTCATTTCAATTGCTGTCATTGTTTGAAATTCATAAAGGGATCTACATTAGTGGAAATAAAATACTTACACATTGAAATTTCAATACTTCTCCAGTGTAAAAACCGCAATAGCGAACTTAAATAAAAAAATGCATAAATAGCCGCCAATTCCACACACGAAGAACACAAATTCCAAGAATTCGAAATGATATACATATACTTACATTGTCCAGCGCACACGAAACAGTTATTAACAACAGTGTGACCGAACGCTAAAACAAAAATATCCCCGAATAATATCACCAAAAAATATTCGATATCCGATATATCGCCTCCGAAAAATATTCGATAATGATATTCTTCGTTTTGGTCCAAATTATCGATATTTCGATATATCGATAATATTTTCGACAACCCTACTTTTTGTGTGTATTATGTGTGGTAATTTTTGTTCAAAAAGAGCAAACAAGTCAGTTCTTAATCTTTGGGTTTAACTCTCATTTGTGGAATTTTCCTAAGAAATAACTTGCTATTTATTCGTATTAATTTTTAGTACAATTTTTCCACACCCAACAGGCCTTGCCTGTTTAGCTGTCAGTTGTCAAATCGATGTACGTTTTCCTACAACTCTCTAGCTCATTCCCTTTCTATATTTCGAAGTGAACAATACAAAATTGGGAAATAGGTGGAAAAAAACAGTGCCGAGTTGGTAAGTTTAGCGACTATTTTTTAATTTATATAAAAGTTAAAAGGAATCCTCCCATTTGCATAACAGTTGCCATGCAACCACGCCAAGAACATCAAGTACAGCCTGGCGCTGGGTCTGCCATGCCAATACCACCCAAAGTGGATGACTGTCCTGGTGGTGTTTGTCCCCTGCCCATGCGCAAAAGTCAAGGGACACCATCATTGGAAACCTCGGCCCAGAAGAAGATGCCGCCGCGCTCGCGCTAGGACTGTTCCTATGAGGCTTGTTTAGAGATATACATCGATACGGCTGTCTGCGCATCCACCTGCCCTGCAATTTTTTTAGTAGAAAAATTTTACAGTGAAATTATGGAACCAAAACAGATGGCTAACACACTAACAGATTGATATGTAGATATGGATGGAAACAGAATGGAACCGACTTATAAAATATAATACAGATTTATTGCAAAATAAGCCATTTGTTACACTTGAATTAGGAAAGTGGAAGTAATACATTTGCTAGATGCGTGCCGCAAACACTTAATGAAGTTTTAATAGTAGACCTGCAATTTGCGATTATCAAACCTTTAATAGTATGCCTGCTCGAGGTCTCCTTATGCTTGCTCATAACTTTAAAAACAGGAACACAACACGCTACAAAGGAGGCTAGTTGATCCTACAGCTGTTTCATTGGTATCTCTACCAAATCATCAGCGATCTTTGCCCGTTTGTACTGCAACCAACAGCTACCCCTCCATGCCAGAGCTGCCACAATCATTTCGGGAATTCCTTAACGACTTGACAGCAAAAAACAGTACCCTTTGTATGTGTGCGTGTCCCCAATTTGGCCAATTTCCCCAATTTAACAGTGTTCCTGCGTTCCTTAGTGTGACCATCCGAAGAGTATGCAACCTTTTTTAGGGTGGGACGGGTGTTAGCGCGGGTGGGAGGGGGGGTGCTCATAACATGAGAACCGTTCATCCGATCTTTGTAATTTTTTCGGCAAATCGATTCATTTGCTAATTACTAACTATCTCTAGAAGGTACGAATCATCTATCTTTAAAACTGTAGGAGATTTAACGTTTTTTCCAAATTGCGGGGGCGGGAGTGAGCGTGGCACAAACTTTGAAACAAAGTTGATCTGCGTGCAGATAAAAGAAACATTTGTCCCATACAAGTCAAACCTCTATCTCTTACCATCTCTGAGATCTAGGTGTTCATACAGACGGACGGACAGACGGACAAGTCTATATTGTCTCGGCTGTTGATGCTGATCAAGAATATATATACTTTATATGGTCGGAAATGATTCCTTCTGCCTGTTACATACATTTGCACAACTTTAGTATACCCTTTTTACTCTACGAGTAACGGGTATAAAAATGACGATCAGGTTTGGTTAGGCGCGTTAGGGCATAAAAAATTAAAAATAATGTGGGAACGTAGTAAAAGTAGTATAAAAATCAGTAGTTTGATTTCCGCTGTAATGACGGAGTAATATGTAAATATATTTATAATTAAATTATTTTAATGTGATAAAAAAATGGTTGTTGTGTATGTGTGTTCTTGGAGGGGAGAGAAGGGTATGTTGCCAAGTCTAGAGTGAGCCGACCGTCTAGGCTCCTATGTTAGGGCAGCTGCTGAAGCCAGATCGCTGCATGGAGGGGTGGGAGCGTTGCCGGTGCAAACAACGAAACCGGGTCACCACGCGTGCCGTCAGATGGCGCAGTTTGTCTTTTAGGAATTTGCTTGTTTAAAATTTTGTCGCTGAGCCGTTTTTTTGTTAGTGAGGAGTCTGTAATTTGTAGTGATTGTACGCGCTGCCCTGAAAATGCAGAGTTCGTTAGAGCTGAGGTACGCGATTAAATTCTGTGTGAACTCGGTAAATCTGCTACAGAGACGTTTGACATGCTCAAACAGGCTTACCCAGATGTTGCTTTAGCAAGAAGTCGTTTGTTTCGCTGGCACCAAACCTTTTTGCAGGGCCGAGAAGAGGTCGGCGACCGTGATGAAAGACCTTCGACTTCGACAAACACCGACAATGTTGAACTCAAACCGTCAAATAAGCATTTGTTTAATTACCAAAATCTGTGGTTCATGTCATTGTGACGGATCATTTGAACATGCGCAAGGTGTGCGCGAAGATGGTCCCAAAAGTGAACTTGAAAACCGGCTGTTTGTAAACAGCTACCTGACCCTGGCCGGCATCCCGCCGGCTAAGTAGGGAGCTCAAGGGCAGAGACCTCAAGCGAAGAACAAAATTAGCCCTATACAAGTCGCTTATCATCCCAGTCCTGCAATACGGCGCAGAAGCATGGACAATGACAGCAGCGGATGAAGCGGCGATTGGCATGTTTGAACGAAAGATTCTTCGGAGGATTTATGGACCTTTAAAAGTTGGCGATGATTTCCGCATTCGAAATAATGACGAACTGTATGAGCTCTATGGGGACACCTGTCTGGTCAAGCGCATAAAGCAACAGCGGCTGCGCTGGATAGGACATGTCACCAGGATAGACGAAGAAGCTCCAGTAAGGAAAGCTTATTATTCGAAGGCGGCTGACTATGGAGGAAGAGGCAAGCAGGGGTGACCTCCACTACGATGGGACGACCAGGTGCGGGCAGACATTGCCAAGCTTGGTGTGACCAACTGGTGCCAGCTCGCACGTAACAGAAGCGACTGGAGAGCATTACTTGCAGAGGCCCAGACCGTCAAACGGTTGTAATGGCCAATAAAGAAGAAGAAGGCCGCAGGACTTTTTAGCAATTGTCTCGTATGCAGTCAATGGTAAGTTTATATTGGTGCAAAGAGCGTCACATTGCAGTATCACAGCGCAAATGCCTTGTAACAAAAATAAATACTTCTCAATGTGAGCACCAGTACTCATTTAGCGTTCAAATGTTTCTGTGACGGAGGGTGGCACGTTTGTGACAACATGAGCGAAAGGCGAAAGAGCTAGTGGCCTGTGTTTTTGGGCTTTAACTTTTAAAAGCGGGATGATATCGAAAAACTAAAAATATGTGAAATAAGAAGAAACAATGGACTACCAACTATTTTTTTCGATGATTTTTAATATCAGCAGAAAATTTTTCAGAATTATTTAAACTTGGAAAAAAGAATCGATTATATCAGAAAATAACCACATTTTCCGTTATTTTCCCAGTATGTAGGTATTGCTGAGTTTTTCGTCCGTAAAAAGAGTACCCCTTGCGAATATACCTATCGACTGTAATTAAGTCGTCACGATAACATTTCGATTTCAAAATCATTCTAGGATTTTTTTTGTTACAACGTGTGGTCACATTGCTCACAAAGACGTAAATAAAAAAAATTCTAAATTTAAGGCCATTTTAACGTAATAACACGCAAAACATAGCTTAACTTAGACAATTAAAAGTCTACTCTAAGTAATTGCACCAGCCAGCCAGAGGCTTTCGTACCATAATAAACAGAGGTTGTGGTTATTGAGTTCTGTGGTTGACAATTCAATATGTCCGAGGAACAGCTGGCGCCGATTAACGAAGAGGATCTCAAGGATCTAAAGGACCGCATGAAAATAATTGCCGATGCTGACCCCAGCCAATATCATAACGATTTTTCATTGCGACGTTATCTGCGCGCCTTTAAAACGACAGATGACGCATTCCAAGTAAGTTGCTGGGCCCCACGCATATCGCATCAGCTATGTATGTATATGTTTTCCCTTATTCACCACCCACACAGGCCATACTGAAAACCAACAAATGGCGCGAGACATATGGGGTGGCACAACTCGGCAACATGGAGCGCAGTCACCTGGAAAACAAGGCCCGTTTATTGCGCCATCGCGACTGCATAGGCCGTCCGGTAATCTATATTCCGGCCAAGAATCACAGCTCAACGGAGCGGGACATTGATGAGCTAACCCGTTTTATTGTCTACAATCTGGAGGAGGCATGCAAGAAATGCTTTGAGGAGGTTACCGACAGACTGTGCATTGTTTTCGATCTGGCTGAGTTTAGCACTTCTTGCATGGACTATCAGCTGGTGCAGAACCTTATTTGGCTGCTGGGCAAGCATTTTCCCGAACGTCTGGGTGTCTGCTTGATACTCAACTCTCCGGGGCTGTTCTCCACCATTTGGCCAGCAGTGCGGATGCTTTTGGATGACAACACCGCCAAAAAGGTCAAGTTTGTCAGCGATGAGGTGGAGCTATGTCAGTATTTGATACCGGACATTCTACCGACGGATATGTAAGCTGCAGCTTGATTCCAATTAGTCTTAGAACATATCTCTCAAGAGAAACCAGTACCTAAGGGAAACTACCAACTGCATGCAGGAGGCTTGTATTCTTGTATTCTACTTATATACCTATATCTATATTCATTTATATATATATATGAGTTGATGTGTTGAACTCTGTATTATGTATTTAATTGGACAAATCTGTTTAGTGTGATGTTGACTATTTTAGATAAATGTGTATCTATGATAAAGAATATATAAATATGTATGTCTATGTGTACATAAAATACAGTTTTAAAACCAAATCCCACCTTTGGGCAAGGTGAAAAGTGGGGCAGGGCACACATCAGGTTGATAGTGTGCCAGGTATTTATACAGCTTATCAAACCACAAATGATAACAATCATAGGTTGGGCAGGTGTTGTACTCCATCAAATCAACTCTTATCAATATGCAACTAGTTTCGAATGACTCGAAGTTTTGTTGGTTTTACATTCAAATTTGGCTCTTTTACGAATAAATATATTAACTGTACAAAAAAGTCCAATATGCCCTCTTCGACTCCCGAAAATCCGAAATTGGATCGATTCGTTGATCGCATAAAAAAGACGCATTTTTTTATTCAGATGTTGTTCGAAAACTGACAGAAAGATGGGAAAAAGAAGTGGCTAGCGATGGCCTCACACAGTCTCTAAGTACCAGCAGTATTGGCATATCTGTGGGGGAGGACCAGTTGAATATGCGAGAGCCGCATCCCAATTGTCGAAAATGCGAGTGCAATCTGAACGGTACCGTGAAGGATCGATACCCGACGTTCGGAAGGGGTAACTTGTAATACGGATGGACGACGATAATGGATGATGGATTATGGACTGCGATAAGATCAGTAGACAGAGCAAGTGTCATCCTCCTGTGAGCATTAAACTGAACGTCCCTTATATGATAAATATTTTTTGGAAGTGTTCTGTTCCTCAATGCGCAAAAATTCTTCATTATTTCTAGTTACCATGACAAAAAACCCAAAACTCGAAATTTTAAGGTTTAATAAATATTAAATTAAAAGGGCATAGCCGGATAAGCCTGGGAAAACTGCCCCAGAAGATTTTTAATTATTTTGAATCAGGGATGGTAGCTATTATCTAGGAGGGTATGTGTGCCAAGTTTCAAGTCAATAGATCTATTGGTTGACGAGCAATATGCAGAAATGCTAAAACATAAATTTCGATATATCTGGTCTCACATCACGTTTTACCATGAACTGTTGATTGAATATTGGTAAGATTTAACGTAGTTATCCGTTACAAAATTTGGGATTTTTTACTCTTACTCCTTTGGTCTAAAAACGGTGGTCGAAATTTTCAAAATTGGAAATGACCACTTTCCAGTTTCGACAATACCACGGAATTTTAACAGTTGATGTGTCTTTTAACCATCTAATTAAAAAAAAAACTTAGATTTTTAAGAATGGTGCAACAAGGTCAAATTAATAAAAAACATAAAAATATAAATATTTGGTATTTAATTTTGTTTTAATCTTCATCACTATCTTCGTTAATAATGGTGCATTCATCAGTTGTTTTAAATATATTTATCAGAATCTTGGCAGGCTTGATGATTCTTGATTTGAACCTTGCATAAAAAGCAAGTTTTTCGAAAAGGACTTAAATAATCTGACTGCTTACTGCGGCTTCAGTACCGTTCCAAAATCGGAAATTGCTGAATTGCTCAAATGAAAAGTGGATAATAAAACCTTCAAGTAGTTAAATGATAGCCAACTTTCGTATTTTACAGGTATGTACATTTCGACTCGTTAACTATACAAAACATGCAAAAACATATGATTTTGTAAATTCAAAAATTGGAAAAATATAGGTCTTAACTGGGAGCATTTAAACCAACGGATGGAATCTGTACCCTCAATGAAAAATTCGACTGGTCGTAAAAAGAAACAGGCTTTAATAATATTTTTATCCAAGATGAAACTTGGCAACAGCAAGAAAACAAATGCTAATCTATTTGGAATTACCCAGCCGCAAGTGGTTTTTCAATATGTAAAAGAAGTAGCAACGGCTTTTCAAAATTATGTATTAGCAATCTTTGGGTTGAATGCTGTTACAACATGATCTGGACGGACTTCAAAAATGGCTTTAACCAGGAGATATAATTGTTGTTGATCGAGGGTTTAGAGATGCTGTTGAGGATCTCGAAGGAAAAGGCTATAAAGTTCTTCTGCCAGCTGTGAAACGCAAAAGAAAACAGCTGCCGACCTGGGAAGCAAAACAATCCTGGATTGGCATCAAAATAAGTACCAGCTTCTTGGTGGAACAGTTGACAATTAATTGCTGCCAAAAATAGAAATAGTGCGCAAGATAGCGTGCTATCTAAAGAGTGATCGTGATTTGTCGGATCAAATCTTTTTTAGAGGAGTTGCAGAAAACAGATGATAGCATTATATTACGAATCAAATCGAGGCACATTAATAGAAAAACATATCAGATTTTTATTAAATAAACACCTAATGGCAGAACTCTTGACTGCATAATGGGGCACTATTGCAGCTGCCCTAATGGCGTGCGAACTGTTGGCTGTTGTTGGCATAGCCAAGCCTGCCGAGATGCCGAGATGAAGATTAAAACAAAATTAAATACCAAATATTTATATTTTTATGTTTTTTATTAATTTGACCTTGTTGCACCACTCTTAAAAATCTAAGTTTTTTTTTTATTAATTAGATGGTTAAAAGACACATCAACTGTAAAAATTCTGTGGTATTGTCGAAACTGGAAAGTGGTCATTTCCAATTTTGAAAATTTCGACCACCGTTTTTAGACCAAAGGAGTAAGAGTAAAAAATCCCAAATTTTGTAACGGATAACTACGTTAAATCTTATCAATATTCAATCAACAGTTCATGGTAAAACGTGATGTGAGACCAGATATATCGAAATTTATGTTTTAGCATTTCTGCATATTGCTCGTCAACCAATAGATCTATTGACTTGAAACTTGGCACACATACCCTCCTAGATAATAGCTACCATCCCTGATTCAAAATAATTAAAAATCTTCTGGGGCAGTTTTCCCAGGCTTATCCGAAAAAAAGGGGGGGGGGGGGGGGGGAAAAAAGGGGAAAAAAAAAATTACGGGTTATTTCAGTGTTCTTTTGCTAGGATAGGTTGCCTGTGCTCTTCGTGCATGAGGTGCCTCGGTTTTGTAAAGCGCCCTTTGAAGTCTAAGTAGATTCCGCCTCTTTCTCGCTTTTTCTTTGAGCCACTTTGATCTTAAGTCTTTCCTAGTTACTAGTAAGCCCGAATAATTCAATACACTATCACTTGTGCGGTTTGGACGTCCCTTAAGTCCCGCCGAGACATCTTTTCTTTTGGTAGTTTTGCTGAATCCACAGTGGCGCAACGCCCGTCAACTAATTATTCGAGTTCTCTATCTAGTTTGGCTTTGCATAAAATATTTTTAAAAATAGATTTTAAATTCAACAACAACATTTGGCATCTCAAGGTTACTTCTACGATAAAGTCAAATGATAGGAGAAATTGAAATTTAATAAAGAAACTTTAAGCCCACGGCGCCAGTATTTAACCTTTAAATTTCGAAATTTGCTTTTCCATTACGGTAACTAGAAATTATTACGAATTTTTTGCGCCCTCAGGAACGAATATTTCAAAAATAAAAATTCCCCTTTGTTATGTTCAGTCTAGTGAGCATGTACCACCTGACGACTCACTATTTCCACACAGTATGAGTACGAGGACGGCTCAAAGTTATCGGGAGTACGAAGAAGAGGATTTTTCAGGATTCAGCAGCAAGAAATGCGAATGAGTTGAGCATTGTGATTCGCTATTTGAAATCAAAATGTGACTTCCCAAGGGCGTACGCAGGATTAAAATTAGGGGGGAAAAACTTTTCAAAATACTTGATCTAAATTGGTGGCAACATTTTTTAAGTTGTTTAGTTCATATTGACCATTCAAACGGGGTTTCCGCCATGGTTGAACGAAGCCAAGTTTTCACCTTCTCAATGTGCTGAAAGTTCTTTCTATCGACGATGTAGTACAAGGTAGAGCTAGAGCAATACAAAGATCGATCTTTGTTAATGGGAAAAAATCGTCTGATTCTTGTGCAACATCGCACAGCTCTAGTTTCTTGAGATCCTCTGTGCTCAATTTTTTGATTTCCAGTGATCGTACCACAATTCAACTTCTCCGTAGAGTCCGGAGAAGTTTTTAGACATTTTTACGAAGTCGTCAAGGCTCATTTTTAGCGTGTTTGCTGAAACTGAAATAATTCGAACGCTTCAAGTTTTCATCAGCGAATCTGCTTTCGAGTGAAGTAAGCAACAAGTCCAAGTAGAGAATTAATAGCTATCTCTTCCAAAATTCAACCAAGTTCGATGAAGGATGATTTGAGCGATGGTTTTGAACTTTCACAGTTCTAGGAGCTCGAAGTTCAACTCCGATTTCTTCAGAGATCAATTCAGCATCACCACAAATTTCCGATATTAAGAAATCTACATTTTGTCGATGACCTTTCACCAATTGAATGATTTTCTTAACGTGGTTTGTGCACTTGAGAAGGTCCAATCTCTGAGCGGCTCAAGGTACTCAGAATATTTGGCTATACTGAAGAGGCATATTATAAAAGTTGACTGGGTAAGGGCAGAATGCAGCTGAAAAGCAGATGATCTGGTACCAGAGTTTCCTTCTATTGAGAGTTTTTCGAGCCCGTCGACGATCATTTTGAAGTGATTCTTAAAAATTTTATTGTTTTTGTACATTTCCGACCATCGCGTTTCGCATAGAGCAGGAATGTTTGGAAAATTCAATCTCCTGGTAAATGATTCACGAAAAAATTAATAACATTTTTGTTTGTTGATATCGAATTACGAATCTCGGAACTTTATTAAGATCATTCACTACTAAATTTGGCTTGTGACTTGCGCAGTGGAAGTAATGCACACCATTATCTTTTTCCGACTTGGTCGAACAACCATCATAGCCTTGTCCCTTTAGTTTAAGTGGATCAAGTCCTGCATCTGTGATGAATTTATCTAATTCAAAAGCAATAGTCTTTGCATCCATGGCTTTCAACTGTACGAAACCTATAAATTCTTCACGAATAGATTGTTTTTTTCGATCATAGAATCTAATACCAATCGAAAGTTGTTCTTTCTCTGAAATATCGCAACTTTCATCACCTACAGTGGAGTTTTTTGGTAAAAAGTTACCAGGTCTGGTAAATATTCGATGACTGGGTCATCTTTATTTTATTGTGGTGCAACTTGACACAACTGATGTATGAAAATGCTATTTATTGGCTAACGGCACAATACAGTTGGCCACTAGGCACAGAATAATTAAGGGTGGACAGCTGCCCACCCTGCGTATGCCCTTGTTTTTTGTCATTAGAAACGTCCCAACACACATATCCGATTCCGATGATAAAATCATGCAACTCTTTCAGTCGGATATTGAAGTTAAATTAGCCTCTCGCATTATGCGCCGAGTTAAAACTAATACAAGCGGTGAATCGGACCCTGTATACTGTTCAAAATTATGGTCTTCTTAAGGTTTCACACTTCTTACCCAATGTCCGTCTATGTTTTAATTGTGGACGTTTGGGTCATTTATCGAATCGTTGCAAATCCAACCGACGCTGTATACATTGTGGATTCGATAACACTGTGCTACACTAAAAATTTCATAGAGTCGAGACCAAAAAATTCTGTTTAGCTGCCGTTTTCTTTTCATTTCACTTTGAAGTTTAAAGCTTATGATTGGGACTTGCAACTTCATATCTCGTAAACTATGTAGAATTTCGCTTTGACGTCTTAGAGGGAGTCGTTGCTTTCTAAGTAGCAAGTCAAAAAAGTCACACCTTTAAACTCAAAATTGCAAAAACACATTTTCCCACATTTTGTACTGTAGTTCAACTTTGTCTTGAAAACTGTAACGAATTTGACTAATCAATGCACGAAGAAAACGTAGCTAGACCCAAGGAAACAAACGGTTGAATTATATAAACTTCATTCGATTGGTCCTTCATATAGTTACGGGCCCTTAAGCATGTATAATTTCAACCAAAACTCGAAATCTGGCAATTTTTGGTAGAAATTGGCGGGCAAAATTCAAAATTTTCTTACTAATACTTAATAAAAATCAATGATTGATTACACTAGTTTACAAAAATAAAAAAAAAAAATGAATGACCCATATCAACTGAAATATTTTTTTAGTGTAGTTTGGAATGGCGATTTCAAACATCAATTTCAAAATTTTTTTTATGTCTCTGTTTTTTAAAAAATTAATTTTTTTTCATATTTTCGGTGGGAACTTTTACTTTTTGAGCCATATGGGCTAATCCGAAAATTTTCAACCAAGGGCAGAAATTTAAAGTTGTCCAAAATTCAAATGTTTGTTAATGGAATAATAGAATACATATTCAAGCTTCAAAATATGTAAGCAATATTGTGCTACGGTGGTTAGTTTGTTCTTGGCAGATGCATACCTAGACCTAACTCTTGCTTGTATTAATTCTTGAAAAAAAATGCGTTTTTTTATTGGTCAAAAAAATGGTAAAAACAGTCGTTTTAGTATTTTCAGCTTAGCTAAACTTAAAATTTGTTTCATTTTCTTTAATTTAAGGTACTCATTATATTTGTAAGATATCTACTATATATTAAAAATTTAAACTAAAAATCGGTTTACTGAAATAGGTTTTTTTTTTAAATTAACAGAATGAATTTTAATAATTTGGTTTTCCAAACTGTCTTTATAAACAGAACAGAGTTTTCATGTCCGATTTGATCCCTTAGACAAACTGATCACTTTTACCTGAAATGAAAATAATGCCAAAATTTACGTACGCATCATGAAAATACTCAAAAACGAGAGTGAAAAAGAAAAAAGAAAAAAAAAAGAAAAAGGAAAAAAAAAAAAAAACAATAATTATTAATAAAAAATCTGTAGAACGTACGAATCATCATAAAACGGGAATTTTCCAGGGGGGGAAAAAAAAAAAAAATAAAGTAGTGTTTAAGGAGAGAGAGGGAGGAGAGAGAGAGATATAAATAAAATAACAGAAAGAAAAAAAAAGAAAATACAGAAAGAAAGGAAAAAAAAATACTCAAAAAAAATGTTTAACAGGAAAGTAGTTATAAGGTGGAACCATAGGTGTTTATCATGTTCTTCGGCACGTTCTTGGGCAATTACTAACTATCTCTTGAAGGTACACCTCACTTCAAAAGCTGTAGGAGGTATAACTCCAAAGGGGGAAAAAAAAAAACATATCCTCAAAGTAACATAAAGTGTGTTTAAATAAAATTAATATTAACAAATGATAAACATCGAGGGCAAACTAGCAAAATCGGTACTTTCAACATCGGAAAGGAAATCACAAATGAATTCGAATTTTATCCTTACAAACCGAGTTACAAGCCAATCGGATAAAAAATAGTTTTTTTGCATGCTGAATTTTCCGGGAATTTTCCGACCGTCAGGTCAAATTTTCCAACTTCAGAAATTCACATTTTAAACTATTTCGTATTCTTTCATTACAAACCGAGTTTCAAGCCAATCGGATGATAAATAGAGTAATTGCATGCAGAAATTTTCCGGGAATTTTCCGACCGTTGGGTCAAATTTTCCAACATCGGAAAATCACATTTCAAACTATTTCTTATTCAGCCCTTACAAACCGAGTTTGAAGCCAATCGGATGAAAAATTGTTTTTTTCATGCAGAATTTTCCGGCCATTTTCCTCGTGGGCGGATTTTCCAAAATCGGGAATACACGTGTCGAATTATTTCGCGTACTATGCTTACAAACCAAGTTTTAAGTCAATCGGATGAAAAATAACATTTTTCCCAAACAAACTTTTCCGACGCTTTTCCGACTTTTCCGGGTGGAATTTTCCAAAACCCCGTCTTAGTACGCACTTTCACCACTAACAGAAACTCCTGTCCAAATTTCAGCTTTCTATCTCTTTCCGTTTAGGCTGTGCGATGATTGCCAATCAGTCAGTCAGTGAATCAGTGATCAGTCAGGACACTCTCTTTTATATTTATAGAGATTGGGTTTGAAAGTACTCCCAAAGAACTGCATTTTGCAAAAAAAAATCATTAAAATATACCAATGGGGACGCGAGCTGTGTCAATTTTAACAAGCAAATTTGCGTACAAATGTAACGTCCGCAACGCAGGATTAGCCCATATCTGACTTTATAATAGTCAGATAGAGTCAAGCAAGTTATGAATCAAAAAGTAATTTAGCTGCCAATAATCGCGTAAAACATTGTTTTAAAATCGGTGAAGTAGTTTGGATTCAACGACTAAATATATTTCAAAAAAAAATCAATTTTTTGCTAGAAAATGCAAGAAATTTTATTTTTGAACGCCTAGAAAAAATATATAAAAATCCAAAAGAATTATGTTTTTTTCCATGCGACACAGTTTAATTGCACAGACTCTCAATGTGGTGTTTTGAAATGCCAATGATCATTCCTTTCCTGACAGATCTGACTGTACCAAGTGGAAAAGAGAAGCGGACTTTATAAAAGGTGTGACTGTGAAAAACTATTCAAGAAAGAGCTGCTTTCCTCTTATGCTGATGAAATGAAGAAGCTTTTCCAGTCTAAGATCAAACAGATCAAAAACAGTTAACAATGATGTGATATAGTGAATAGCACTATTGACCGATCCCGTAACTGCAAAGTTGTGGAGGGGAAATAATGCCGATTCCACAGATTTTTCAAATTTTTCTTATCAGTTAAGCAAAGTATTAAAAGAAATTAATGTTATTATTGCTGTTGTTAAAGTAAAACAAAAAATTTGTTTCAAAGTTCATTAACTTTCAGAGAAAAATAAGTTTGTATGTGTTATCTACATTAGTATTGAAAATATCGTCTGTTAAACATTACATACGGGTAAAAAAGCTTGCCGTACGAATTAATAGTTGTCGGGGCTCGTATTCTGTCATGGAAATGATCCGACTTTCAGAAACATTGTCAATTACAAAGCATTGGAAAAGCGTCGATCTGATAACTATGGTGAATTTCCACTTATAGTTAAGAATTCGATCAATTTTATAAAACTACCTTTAAAAATAAATGCTTTTATTATGATCGCTCAACCAATCAATCAATTAACAAATCTAACCTTTGCCTCAGTCTATTGTGATCCTAGATGCCATAACTTTCAAATATGATATGAAATGTTTGTTTCACCTATGGGAAAACATGAACGATGCGGGAATCCTGTCAAACCAAAATTGATGAAATGAATAAACAACCTTCGCCAAAGAAATCATGGCCCTTTCCTTCAAACCTTAGAGTGGGCTGTGTCATTGAGTACGGACTATCTTTACTTTCTTAAAAGCCAGATTCCAATCTCGGCACTGACACTTCCATACCAGACTGTCTTAAATCGATTGTGTCGCGCACATTATCGATATCAGTATCTGCTCACACAACCAACCCTGGTCGCTAGCGCAGCGATAAAGTCAAAAAAAAAAATGATACTCGAGCATTTTGCATCTGATAAGGAAAAATTCAATCCACTATGAAACCCCCACACAACCACAGTAGCAACACAATGGAAATGCCGGATAAGTGGCCACTTGACCAGCGAACGTAGACGAAATTAGTGAGAAACGAAGCGTGCTCCGAGCAACATGTCGACGTCGGGGCCTTCACTGCAATCAGCAACAACAGCTGGTTCCGCCTCCGCTTATATAGTTTCACTGGACGTGGGCACAACGGGTGTTCGTTGCTTTGTGCTGGACGAGAAATGCAATGTCAAGGGGTCAGCCACAGAAGCTGTAAGTTATTGAAATGCATTCCAGATGTTAATGTTAATTGAAAGTGTGTTTTTAGGTGGAGCTACTGAATCCCCAGCCGGGGTTTTTCGAAATTGAACCGGAGGCCTTGTGGCGCAAGATTGTCAAGGTGATAACAGAGGCGATACGGGGTAAGAGACCACTGCTCCCCCGATGTCTTTGTGTGTAATCGATGTCAAACTATTGCAGCTGCCAAGCTGATGCCTTCGCAAATCACTTGCCTCACCATTTCCACGCAACGTTGCACATTTCTGACCTGGAATCATCGGACCAACGAGTACTATCATAATTTCATTACCTGGAAAGATTTGCGTGCCGATGCCCTAGTCGAAAAATGGAATACCAGCTGCACCAGGCGTGCCATTAACGGTTTCTCTTATGCTCTGTTCCTGATCACCAGAAGTCCGCGGCTCTTGGCGGGCAGCGTGCTCAAACTGATGAATGGCCAAGTGACGCCAAGATTGCTATACGAGATTACTCGTAATAAGCGTCTACAGCAGGCTCTACGCGACAAGACGGCTCGACTGGAGCTGCTGGACTCTTGGATTCTGTACAAATTGCGCTCAGGCCAGGGAAATGATGTTGATGTGGAACATATAACTGATGTCACCTCAAGCACAGCCACTGGCCTCTTTGATCCCTTCACACTCGGCTGGTCGCACTTGATGACTCTGCTCTTTGGCTTGGACGTAAGCAAGAGAATCTGCCCTTGTTTATATTGAATCTCCACAAATTTTATTACAGGCCAAGATCCTTCCGCGCGTGGTGGATAATGGGTATAATGGTTTTGGACATGTGCATCCGGCTGTCTTTGGACAGGATTGGGCCAACACACGCATACCCATTGCAAGTTCATGCTCTGATCAGACGGCAGCTATTTGGGGCTCACAATGCTTTGCCCAGAACGATGTAAAGGTTACAATGGGCACCGGAGCCTTTCTGAATATGGTCACAGGGCCGAAGTGTCATGCGGCCATTTCTGGAATGTATCCCCTGGTCGCCTGGTCCAAAAATAACAGCGCTGTCTATTGCCTTGAGGGAGCATGCCATGATTTTGGCACTGTCATCACCTGGGGTCAGTCTTGTGATCTGTTCAAGCAACCGTCAGATACCTCAGCGATGGCAGAATCCGTTCCGGATACAAATGACGTGTACTTTATTCCTGCATTTAGTGGATTGGGGGTGAGTGAAAATCGATCTGTATTGACACCGTTTGAATAGGTAATAAAAATAGGAAGCAAACAAGTTTCGTAAACCGGTATACAGAGCATTAAGAAACTCGTTTAACCGCAGACGCTTATAAGACATCTTACTGAAGTGGTGGCTTTTTTTTGCGGTTTAATTAAGATTAAATAAAATTGTGACTTCCACATGGATCAAAACTCACTTTTTCAAAGGTCGTCTGACAGACCCAAAATTTGTATTGCATTTTAAGCACGGAATGAAACCGAACCGTATTTCGAATTCGGTTCTAATACGTACTGAAAATTTTTCTCCTTTACTGGTCATTTTTTGACCGATTCCAAATATCCTAGTTCAGACCAGAAAAAATCTGAAACAATTTCAGAGTTTAATATTTTTTTTAGAAGCAGTTAAATTATTTCATGACTCAAACAATTTTTGAAATATGTTCAAAAAACATTTATTTTTTTGCTTTATGATAAAAAATATAGTCAGTGGCGTAGCGTGTGACTTAGCCGCCCCCTCCCCCTTGAACCGTTCTAAATTTTAAACTTCTTTCTATAATTAGTTTTTCTTATTCTTTGAATCAAAAACTTCTCTGTAACATAAAGCGACGTACGCAGGATTTTGATTGGGGATGACAAAGAGCTAAATTGTTCGAGGGGTATTATTTTGCTAAAGTTGCTGTTATCGTTAATTATTTATGGAAAAAATCTTCTTTTCTTAAAATTTTATCACAAAAGCCTGCGAAACTTTTTACATACCAAAATTTAAAAAAATAATTGACTTCGATGGACCGAAACAAAAATTTTTTCGAGATCAAACATAGTTTTCTGGTTTGATGGCAAATGAGTTTCGAATTAGCTTTCTTTGTAGTCTGCCTGCAGAGGTTTTTACTGGAGGCTGATACAATTGGACGAGTTGGACTACGTATTTTGGATAACTCAAAACCCAAACTGTGGATATCTATCCGTTCGATCTCAGTGGCAAAGATGCTTTAGTTTAGAAATAGTACATCAGATTGTCCTGCTCATTGGGCGACATTATGACCTAAGAAATTGAAAGTTGTCTAGTATAGTATTGTAAACCAGAAATATTCGGAAAATATCGCGAAATCCATGGATAGCGAACTATGAAGAATTAATGTGAAAATATTACTTGGTGTTTGTTAATTGTTCTTTTATAATTGACACTATAAATTTGTGTGTTTTTTTCCATGTAACAAGGAATTAAATAACTCTTTCTGAATTGATTAAAAAGTTTATTTAAAAACAACCTTCTGATTTTGCTCATAGGATAGACATTATTGGTTTTTAATATGGAAAATATGGTTATTTTTTGATAAAATCAATTTTTTTAAATTATTGTGTTGTTGACACAATTTTTGTTTCATAAGAAATTTTCAAAGCATACTACAAATCTGCACCCCCTACATACGCCATTGATAACATAATCAATATATTGGAAGGGCTTGATAGGAAGATGCAGGATATAATAGTGGAAGATATGGAATGCCTAACATCTTTGATTAAGTCAAACACAAGGTCTAAAAGCTGCAGCATTTTTGACTCCTTACATTGTAGACCACTGATCTTTAATCCCTATAAACTGACTCGTAAGCTTTCGTAAGCGTTCAATAAATATTTATTTTATTTCTAGATCTTGAAGTGCAGAATCTTGCAACGTTCTCCATGTTGAAATAACAGCAGAGTCTAAGTAACCTTCAGGAATACAACTATGTATTAATATAAGAAAATAATCAATATACATTTTGTAATTATTTGCCGCCCCTGAAACCCACCAGAATTTTCCCCCCTAAAAATTTGCCGCCCGGGGCGGGCCGCACACCACACCCCACGCCTTCCCCTCGCTACGGCACTGAATATAGTCGGTGGTTAAACTCGAGAAAGAAACCTTAAAATCACAAGACAAAAAATTAAGGAAAGCTAACTTCGGCTCGACCGAAGGTTATATACCCTTGCAGCTCGAAAACTGTAAGATATAAAGGTTTTGAATGATTTTCATGGAACAATTTTATTTTCGTTTTGAACAATGTTAGCTAAGTGATTTTCCGAGCTCACCAATAAATGGCACCACTTTCGTGAAAATTGACCTGAAGCATAAAATATTTATAACTGGAAAAATTTAAGACGCTATCATAAAAAACGTAAAACTTAAAAAGCGCTTTTTGGAAAAACGGTCATTTTGATTTTAGTCAATAAAATTGTGAGTAATCCCCATGATATTCTTAGTACACTGTAAAAGATTTTAGTATGGGACAGCCATAACTCTCCGAAATATTAAAAAAGCCTCGAAATGAAGTACCGAACTGCGTTTTCAAATTCACCAACGAAGCCTTGGTTCGCGCAATATGGTAATTTTTGTACAAGCAATTATCTTCCCCAAAATTGTGCAATTTTTCTTATAAGCAGAACACATAACTACCACTTTCAAAACCAGGATGATAGCGAAAAACTGAAAATATGGAAAATTAGAGGAGACAGAGGGCTGTCCATTAGTATTTTCTAAGTATTTCTGTCATCAGAACTTTTTTTAGAATTTTTTAAACTTGGGGAAAAAAATTGTTTTTATTAAAAAATAACCACATTTTCCATATTAAGGCCTGATTCCAGATGACATAAATTTTTATTTCGGCACAACACTTCATTCAAATAAGAATGCTTTCATTCAGATTTTAAAACAGTTGAAAAGTGTTTCTATTCATGTGAATTTTTACATAAAGATTGATTTTCGTGAGTTCTGGAAACCGGCCTTTAAGGCCTATATCCAGCACTCCGGAAAATTTATTTCGTTACAGTTTTTCATATAATTAGAACCACTTTGGCTTTGCTTTGATCTTCATGTGTTTTTAGAAAGTATTTCTATTTATTTGAAATACTGTAACGAAATTAATTTTCCAGAGTGCTGGATATAGGCCTTAAACAACCAACAATATGTATCTTATTGTTTGGGTTTTCTGTAACATCATTCAATGCAGCTTACAATAAAACAAAATTGTTTGGAATATGTTACTTAATGTGGTCACAGGACCAACAAATGTAAACAAACCTCACTCAACACAAGTTTATGCAAAACAGACAATAGATTTGAATTCAGCGACCAAAAATACATATGGATAGTTTTGCAATTGTGTAATTAATGTTTGGAAGTTATTTGCGACATCAGAAATTTCTGATACAACAGTTTTTCCCACCAAATACACCACTTATAGATGCGATCTATCCTTCCGCGTTGGGAGTGGGTTTTTAATTCCTTTAGATTCCGGCCTTTCGTTGGAGTTGACACTTACTTCAAATCCCCATTACATCGACAACTTTTCCTTCTTTTTCCATTCTTATTACTTGTTCCTATAATCCTACACATTCCGATATCACAATTTACTCCTCTCACCTATCTGCCATCGAGTCGGTCTCTTTGTTGTTATCAAACATTGTTCTTGAACACTTTATTTGTCTGAATTTATGTGGTCCAGGAATAATGAATCAATTCGATGATGTCCTTTATGAGATGTCCCAATGTTGAATTTAGAATTGACCAATTGGTTCTTCCTGAGTTTCATCCTACATTGGACCTTACCTTTGAATTGCCCTCTCGTGTGTGCGCTGCCTCTGTAAATACAACGTCTTTAACCATTGTTTTCAAAAAACAGATTATATGAAACTTAACCATTTAATTTTAGAAACCGATTGGGCTCAACTGTACTTTTACAGATATTGATGTTGCCACAAAACTTTTTTACGATTGTATTCCACTTGAGCTTCCTCGCTGTTCTCATAGGCAGCCAAGAGAACAAATAAACTTGACAGAACAAGAAGGAAAAATATTTTCAAAAAGTATAAAAAATAAAAAAAAAACTCGCTTGTTCTACTCTTTATGAGGATGCTCGTTCTAGATTAAAAATGCTTAGCGCAAAATGCTTTCAAGACTATCTTAACTGATGCCGGCTTCAATTCTCGCCAAATCCTAAGCAATTTTATTCGTTTGTTATCTCAAAACGTAAATCTTCAACTTTGCCCCTAATGTGCGGTATGGTAATGCGAAAGCAAACACTGATCAGGCCATAGCCGATCTGTTTGCTTTATTTTTTACGTCAACCTATTTGTCCTCTAGCTGCTTAGCGAATCAACCATACCTTTAATCAGTTGAATAAGTCTAATTGTACTTTTGGGCCTGTAATCACTGAAAGCAATCTCCTTTGCGATCTTAACGCTGTTAAACCTGTGTATGTACCGGGTACCGATGGAGTACCTATATATGTACTTGGATTTTGTAGGCCTATTCATAAATTATTTGAATTGCCTAACCGAATGGCGCTAATCATGAACTCGAACTCTGAATCCGGTATTTTGGCCCATTCCTCAGTAACAGATTTTCGAAGCTCTTCAGTCGAGTTGAACTTTGGTCCGCCAGCATAAACACGACACTGCAAGGTTACCACACATGTTCCGAATTGAATTCATGTCCGGAGAACGCGCAGGCCATACTAAAAGCAGGATGTTCTTCAAAGTGAACCCCCACGACTGGCCTTTAAAACGTGAATGGGCGCAGTATCCTGCTGAAAGATGGTGTCCGGGTCCGGCTCTTTCTCCAAAAAGTTAATTAACCCTTCCTCCAATAAGTTTAAGTAGCCCTCTGTATTCCTGCGACCTCTAATCTTGCATATTGGGGTCCGATTGTGATAGCTAAAAGCGTCCTAAAACATCAGAAAGCCGCTAATACAGTTTTGGGAGGTCGAAATGCGCTCAGACGCCTTAATGTCGTGCCTTTAGTAACTAAAACCTTCTGACCCATTCAAGTTAACCTTTTTCTCATCTGAGAGTATCACATTTTTCAGCTTCTCCTTCAAAGACATTTGACATTTCGTAATATCCCTTCTGGCTTATTTAGACTTCGTCCATGCGGGCTAAATCGTCATTTTCTTCAAGACTAACGGTCGCACGAGTTCAGAAAGTTACCTAAACTTATTGGATGAAGTGTTAATTAACTTTTTGGACCAAGAGTCGGACCCGGAATCCATCTTCTAGCAAGATAATGTGCCCATTCCAGTCGTGGGTGGTTCAGTGAAAAGAAAATCAAGCTACTTGAATGACCAGAACGTTCTCCAGACATGAATCCAATTTAGAACATGTGTAGTAACCTTGCACGTCGTGTTTATGCTGGCGGACGAAAGTTCAACTCGACTGAAGAGCTTTGAAAGGCTGTTACTGAGGAATGGGCCAAAATACCGGATTCAGAGTTCGAATTCATGATTAGCGCCATCCGGTTAGGTATTTTCGATCTCATAGATAAGCCTGGAGGTTAAATCCATTATTAATTGATTTTTTTATCCTTATTCTGTATACTTTATATTTTTTTAAGACTGACTTTAACCAAATTTCGCCGTAAAAATTGAATTTTTTTATAAAAAATGCAGAAAACATGCTTTTACTTTAATAAAAATGTTTGATATTGTTGATTTATCTTAAATCAAGCACGTTTTAACAATTTCGGTCAAAAATTTTATAACATGTCTTAAACATTTTTTATTGAACAAAATATATGTGGCTTTAATTAAATTTCGATGAGTGTATGTACTTGGATTTTGTAGGCCTATTCATAAATTATTTGAATTGTTTATAGAGTCATAGAAAAGGAGCCAAACGATTTTTGCTTCCTTATTCATGTTATTTTTTCAAAATATCTCTTTGACACTTTTTTAAGTGTTCTTAAACTTAAAAATAAAAACAAAAATATTTCATATATTAATTTACTTCTTAACATTAAAAAAACAAACCAATCAATATTCAATATTCTTATATCCAAAAAAAATTTCTTCACTTATTCGTCTTATATTTTCATTTCATTGAATAAAAAAATTTCTTTTTAAAAAAAACCGTAAAATTATACACATCCATTTTCTTTCTTGAGAATTTTTAAATTAGAAGTAAAAACAAAAATTTTGTATGTATTTATCACGCTTTTCTATATTAATAAGTCTTTTACAGACCTCACATAATTTGTATCTGTACTCGTACAGAGTTCCTTGCATAGCATTATATTTTATAGTGAATCAAATTTAATTTGGTTTATATCAAACTGATGGCATAAAAATTACCCTCTGCCGAAGCAGAGCAGTGTGGAAGGGACAATATATTTCTTATAAATTCTACTAATTCCTTAAACACTTCAACCTCGTGTTTCCCAAAATAAAGAAATCTATTCTTTTTTTTAACTTGGCTTCAGTTAACTTTAACATGGCCCACTGGAAGTAATTTAATCTGGATCCAATTCATATAAATACTCAAACTTTTAAATTAGTGGCATTATATCAGTTTCTTCGCTAGAAATTACGTGTGATCATAATGAGAGATTTAATGTCATCTCGGCCAAAATCAAAGCGCTGCATTACTTGCATAACCAGCTCCAAGTAAAATTCGCGTACCGTTTCCTTTACTTTTAAAGTTGTGGATTTCTCTATCTATATATTATTGGGCTTTAAGACCAACAAAAATTTCGTCAAAAGGGCAACAAATAAGAATTTAAGTTGCTAACATGAAAGCAACTAAGTTCCATAGTCTTTAAAAAATATGTTCTACAGGTATTTTTTTTTTTTTCTTAAATATAAAAAGTTATTAAAGTTAAAATTAATTTGTGAGATCCAGAGAATCTTTAACTAATTCCTGCGCGCCTACTCATGCTGATTACGAGTTGGTATGTCAAAGCCATATCTTAGTTTCCGTTTCCAAGATATTCGCGAAAAACTAAATTTCCGACTTCTTGCCGTTTTAGAAATTTTGTAGGCCACACTAAGCAATAATTGCTGATTTTATGAAGCTTATAGGATAGTACACATATCAATGCAACTGAGAAAAATCAAACACACCATATAAGTATTGCCAATGGTGTCGAAACTGGCCTTCAAAGTTAAATTTTACTTGATTTATAGCAATTTTATCAACCTAAACCATTTGCTACAAGCCATTCTATTTGTCGGACATTTAGTGGCGCCATATCATCATATAGTTCAACATTTGCACTAATTATGGTAATTTTTTGGCAATTTTGTCAGGACCGCAGGCAAAGTTACAGCCTGTTTTATGCGAAAATCAAGATTTAAATTTATGGGAGGAGAACTAGATTGCCACCCCAAATGTTTATAGGAGTTTTAAAAAGGCAACTTGATATAGCATGGGCGCAACAAAATATTTATTGAAATGTAAAATAACAACATTCATGGAATGCTACGTTAATGTTTACGGATAGTAGAACTATGGCCGAATTATAAAAAAGTCTCCTTGGATAACAGCTATCAGTAGGAATATTTTCTCTGTGATTCTCAAAAAACCAATTAACTTTTGGACTTTTTTAGGGATAATTGCGGGGCTTTTAGTGATGAGTATGCAGAGCGCTTCAATGTTAGCGGATTATTGCTGGAATGTTTCGTCGAGAAGGTACGGAGGCAGAATACAAAAGGGAAGCGAAAAAAAACGCGACGAAATCACTAGTAATAACAGAAGCTATAGTAAATATTCGGCATATCAATATGAAACATATTTTAAAGAAATCCTTTATTTTATAGAATTTCCCTTTGCTTTTTTTTTAACTTGTTAATTCGATTGGAAAGCGAAAGCGAAGGCGGCTGACTATGGAGGCGGCAAGAGGGGGAGACCACCACTAGGATGGGAAGACCAGGTGCGGGAAGACGTTGCCAAGCTTGGTGTGACCAATTGGTGCCAGCTTGCACAGAACAGAAGCGACTGGAGAGAATTAATTGCAGAGGCCGAGACCGTCAAACGGTTGTGACGGCCAATAAAGAAGAAGAAGAAGAATTGGATTGGTGCTGCGGGCTTAGTACCCACCACCGTCAAAAGAACTTCACGGCCGCAAACGATTAAGGGACCACGATTTGAGGATATGGACCTAGAACGTTGACACCATCAACAGGGAAGCTTCTGATATCCTGTTAGTGAATGTCCCCGAGAGATATTCTTACGTTACTATCAGAAGAATTACTCTTGCAAACTGATGTTTCTACGAAATCAAAAATTGCATTATAAAAGTCGCTTATCATCCCAGACCTACAATATAGCTCAGAAGTATGGACATTAACAGCAGCGGATGAGGCAGCTATAAAACATACATCGGCGCATAAAACAGCAGCGAATGCGCTGGATAGGACATGCTACCAGTATGGATGAACAAGCTCTAGTAAAACATGTGTTCAGACGGAAGGCGAAAGACTTTGGGAGACCAAAACTGAGATGGGAAGACCAGGTGCGGAAAGACATAGCCAATCCTGCTTTGGTGCCAGCTAGCACAAAACAGAAACGGGCGGGCATTAATAGCAGCGGCGGAGACCGTTAAGCAGTTGTGATTCACATGCAGCGCCAAATAGAAAGAAGAAGAAGACTATCGAAGAGTACAGTTATTGCTTCAAAAATTAATCGCAAATGTTAACGTAGCATTCCATGAATGTTGTTATTTTACATTTCAATAAATATTTTGTTAAGCTAATGCTATATCAAGTTGCCTTTTTAAAACTCCCATAAACATTTGGAATGGGAATCTAGTTCTCCTCCCATAAATTTAAATCTTGATTTTCGCATATAACAGGCTGTAACTTTGCCTGCGGTCCTGACAAAATTGCCAAAAAATTACCATAATTAGTGCAAATGTTGAACTATATGATGATATGGCGCCACTAAATGTCCGACAAATAGAATGGCTTGTAGCAAATGGTTTAGGTTGATAAAATTGCTATAAATCAAGTAAAATTTAACTTTGAAGGCCAGTTTCGACACCATTGGCAATACTTATATGGTGTGTTTGATTTTTCTCAGTTGCATTGATATGTGTACTATCCTATAAGCTTCATAAAATCAGCAATTATTGCTTAGTGTGGCCTACAAAATTTCTAAAACGGCAAGAAGTCGGAAATTTAGTTTTTCGCGAATATCTTGGAAACGGAAACTAAGATATGGCTTTGACATACCAACTCGTAATCAGCATGAGTAGGAGCGCAGGAACAAAAATCATTAAGCTTTTCGTGTGAAGATAATCGGCTAACGATAAAATTTGTGTTTAAGTAATCGTCAATATTTACAGATTATACATGGTTTAAGTTAGTGCGGAAACTTGAGATTGCTGTGTTATCGTTAAAGCGACAGCTTTTTTCGGTTCTTTTTTTTTTATGTGTAACTGTGCCATTTACCGTTTGTGGATTATCGTTGTTTTTGTGCCATTATTTGATTGTCTTTGGTTGTGAAGATTTAAATGTTTTGGTGCATGTATAACAATTTTTTAATTTCGCTTGGGTCTATTAGTAGATTAATATAGAATTATAAAAAGACACTAAGATATCCCACTGGAAGTAGTTTTAGCCAAATGCACTCGCCAACAACAAGACCTTACCTCGGAAAGAAAGAGAGGAGAGCAGGCATATGAATTTATTGTTGCTTTATGTGGGCTTATGGCGCGTGGGCGTGGCTTGCGGAATGGGCTTGGGCACCCCTGTTCTAAGGCAATTGCTAGTACAATAATGCCAATAAACCGCGAACTAAGGCTTCGAGGCTGGAATCGTGCTCATCTTTGGTAAATTTTCCTAAATTTTAGCTTTCCTCTATTTGACCAGTAACAAATGTTGTAGCTATGTGTTGCTAGTACTAATGTGCCTATTAAACGCGAACTTGACGTGATCAAGAAAAACTTTGTATGTGGTGTTGCTATCTAATGCCTCTAGTTTCAAAATTTGTTGGTCTCGCTCCCAGGCTTTTTAAGTTTCGCACAGTGTTAGGCAAACAAATATATGAAGAACAAATAATTTTAGCTTATTTACTTGTGATTACCATAAAATAAACTTTTTCTGCCTTATTTTTTTTTCCAGCCGCCTGTTAATGATTATCGCGCTGCCAGTGGCTTCATCGGTATGACACCGTCAACCACCAAGGCCCATATGGTACGAGCTTTACTGGAAAGCATTGTCTTTCGTGTGGTTCAACTAATTGCCAGTGCTGAAATGGATACTTCACAGAAACTGCACATAATCAGGTGACTAGAAACTATTAATTGGGTTTATCCTTTCTTTCTAAACACATTTTGCACTCTTTGTCAGAGTTGATGGCGGTGTCTCTCGTAATGATTTTGTTTGCCAATTGCTGGCCGACCTAAGTCAATCAAAGGT
Source organism: Lordiphosa stackelbergi (assembly GCA_018904235.1). Taxonomy (NCBI): domain Eukaryota; kingdom Metazoa; phylum Arthropoda; class Insecta; order Diptera; family Drosophilidae; genus Lordiphosa; species Lordiphosa stackelbergi. The sequence goes on along the minus strand of JAEIFU010001654.1, from coordinate 31,308 downwards.
GGAACGTGCTCAGAATCCCGAGTCCAGCGTGATGGGTGCCACATTTATGGCTGGCCTTAACCATGGCATTTGGCACGATTTTGAAGATCTCAAAAAGTTTCGTCAAGTGGATCGGATATTTGAGCCGCAGCCCAAGCGTTTTGAGTTGTTAAACGCTCGCATGGAGAGATGGAACCAGGCCATAGAAAGATTTAGTGCTTGGTACTAGATTAGGGTTGCACATAAAGTACATCAAGAGATTGTCTTTTTTTTGGATTTTATTATTAAATTACTTAGAAAAAGAGATGGAGGAATACAGAGATTGAAAGTCTTTTAGTTGAAGCGCTGCTGGAAATTCTGCTGTTGATTGAACATCATTTGTTGTTGCTGCTGCTGTTGTTGTTGCTGTTGTTGCTGCTGCTGTTGTTGTTGCTGATGATGGAAATCCTGCTGATTTCCGGCCCCAGATAGACGTACCCTCTTGGCATTTGGCTCATTGGGATTCATTTGCTGTTGTTGCTGCTGTTGTTGTTGCTGCTGTTGTTGCTGCTGCTGCTGCTGTTGCTGCTGCCGCTTGTTATCAGACTTGTTATCCTCCTGATCATCATCGGTAAGGAATTCACGCTTGGGATACGGTATGGGGCAACCGGCAAAGACATCCTGCGTCGGCAAGGGCTCCTCTTGGAAATACTGATCCTGCATGGCCTGCTCGGAGGTAATGCGCTTGTTGGGATCCATCAGCAACAGCTTTTGCAGTAAATGGAATGCTTTGCTATCTGGTTTAATTTTGTGTCGCTCCATATACTTGGCCAGTGAACACGCCGAATAGGTGGAACGTTTAAAGTCCTTGGTCAGAGTATGATGCTCTGGCATTTTCTTAATGTCCTCCCAGTCCTTGTCCTGGGGAAAGCCCATTACATTGAAGATGCGATCCAGCTGATCATGATGATATGGATTGCTGGTCTTAATGTCCTCTTGACGGCAGTGGAATATGGGCTCTGAGGTAAGTAGCTCTGCAAAAATGCATCCAATGGCCCATATATCAATGGCCTTGGTATAATGACGTGCTCCCAGCAGCAATTCGGGTGCGCGGTACCAAAATGTGACCACCACGGGATCCAGATCGGCCAGAGGTTTCAGTGGTGCATTGAAGAGACGTGCGAATCCCATGTCTGCGATTTTGACACGCCCCCGCTCATTGCCATCTCCCATCACCAAAATGTTGGCCGGTTTCAGATCGCGATGTAAGACCCAATTGCTGTGCAAATAATGTATACCATCTAAAATCTGATACAGCAGACTCTTGACCATTCCACGTGGCACAACCACCTGCTTCTTGGTGGCCTTCGCAGCGCGATGGAATTTAATTATGTGCCATAGATCATGCTCTGCATAGTCTATGAGAAGGAACACTTTGCGATCGTTGTGGGAGAGGAATACTCGAATTAGGGTAATCACATTCTGATGTTTTAGCTCACGCAACAAAGCAATCTCGCGGCATGCGGACATGGACAGGCCAGTGCCGTCGATCTGCTTAAGCGCATACTCCTTGCCGTCGCTAAAACACACAAACATATACATATATACCATGATGATTCCTTAAAACCCGCAGGTTAGCTACCTCACCTCGTCTCCTTCCACTTGGCCTTGTACACATGCCCATAGGTACCACGCCCCACCTTGCAGCCTTCGTAGTTAAACAGATCCTCCACCTTGGTGCGCTCCATTTGCGTTTTCATTTTAAAATCGTAGTCCATTGTGGCATAGAATTGACAATTAAACAAATTTTTGCCAAATTTTCATACCGCGTCTCCAATCAGCTGTTTGCTGTTTTGCTAGAGATGTGTAAACGTAAACTCGTAATAGCTCAATCACGTTGACTACGCAAAACGTAATGCACATATACAACGTAGTCGATTACGGTGTGCAAAATTCCACCTTTGGTTAGGAATTTTAATGGCTTTTAATCCCTAGCGTTCAACAGCCATTCCTTTTGCAAAAACCGTCCGCTGAGTCCAAAAATCAAATTCAAAGACAGAGAAAGTGAATAGACCAGTGAACCATTTTGAGACTGAAGGATTTTTGTTCAGCATACTTGACAAAAGATTTAATTCATAACAAAATTATAAAGCCCAATATGAGGATTTATGAAATATAGATGACCCCAGGCTATGGATGGCCATCACATCAAAATGCTGCCAAAAACAAAAAAATCTAAGTAAAAAAAAACTTCTCCGTCATTACCTTGGGAAACATTTCAAATTTCAAACGCATATCGAATTCTTTTTGTTTCAGATGATCTCCACCAACAACTTTTTCTCGAGGCGCCTCCGGAGACTCGCTGTTACGGACTTGCTTATTGATATTTTTAATTGAACTATTTTTCAAAGATACTTCAGAAGTTATACCATAACGTGTATATAATAAAAATAAACCAACATTTATTACATTTTCGGAAATATATGTGCTAATCCAAAAATTTTTAAGCCAAGTGCAAAAATTTAAACTTGCCCAAAATCCAAATTTTTATTAATGGAATAATAGCATACATATTCAAGCTTTAAAATATATAAGCAATATGGTTTTAAGGTGGTTTGTTTGTTTTTGGCAGAGGCTTACCCACACCTATCTCTTACTAGTTTTTGTTGTTTAAAATAAGGGTATTTTCATTTGTCAAAAAAAATGGGAAAAAACAGTCATTTCAGTACTTTGCGCTTAGGAAAACTTAAAATTTGTTTCATTTTCTTTAATTTATAATAAAAATTATATTTTTAAGATATCTAAAATATATTTAAAAATTTGAACTAAAAATCGGTACACTGTGTGTAACGCCCGCAACAGAAAATAAGGTTTTTTAATTTAACAGAATAAATTTTAATAATTTGGTTTTTCAAACAAACAGAGTTTTTTATGCCCTTTAATCTGAAAAAAAAGTAACTTGATTACACATTTTTTTTTGAAAAATATTAATGGCAAAGTGTGTAACGTCCACAACGGCATGAAAATATTCAAAAATTTTATTTTAATAATTTGAGGTGAAGAAATGTGTTTATGGATTTTTGCGCTGCATCGGAATCTGCGCTTTAAATTGCTCTAGGTTGTCGAGAATTCGAAAAAACATAACCTCAAAGGAACAAAAAGTGTGTTTAAATAATATTAATATTAGTAATTGATAAATATCGAGGGCAAACCTGCAAAATTGGTATTTCCAACATTGGACAATGAAATCACAAATGAATTCGAATTTTATCATTACAAACGGATGAAAAATATTTTTTCATGTTGAATTTTTCGGTCATTTTCACGCCTGGGGAACAGATTTTCCGACATGGAAAAATTACATTTTAAATATTTTCGTATTATATCCTTACAAACGCAGCTTCAAGTCAATCGGATGAAAAATAAAATTTGTATAAACAGTTTGGCTTGATGGAAAACGTGTCGCGTCCGCAAAGTAACGTCCGCAACAGACAAAAATTAAGATTTTTTAATATCGGGGCTACTTATCATTCTTTTGAAAGCAGGATTATAATGGTCATTTATTCTAGTGAATTTTTTGCGTTTTTACTTTTTTTGTTTATTATGCAAAATTCGCTAAAATATGTGCAAATGCACATAAGTAATATTTATTAAGGGCAGTCAAAATGCGGATCTTATTACGCGTCAAATTACACCCCAATTACCTCAATTTATTTATATCGAAATGATCATTTTTCAATATCGTCAAAAAAATCGATATAGATATTTTTAAAATATTCGACAACCCTAATCAATACGTTTCAGTTGATATATAATACGAATGTATCATTCTTTTACAAACCGAATGGTTTTAAATCTCACAAATTTTGCTTAAAATAAAAATAATAACCGAAAATTGATCTAACTATGACAACCAAAAAGTGATTTGCGGGTTTGCACAAACATTTTTTGTTAATTTTATAAGAAAAAATTTAAATTCTTAAAAATACATTTATTTAAAATATTGCTATGATATTCTTAAAAAAATTGTTGTTTTTTTCCCATATATTTTCGATTTTGAGGGCGAGCGCGCGTCCACTAAATGAAGTCCGATCGCTGGGGCCAATGTACATACATATTATATATCAACTTAAAGGTATTAAGGTATTATGTGTAGATCATATATATAGGGGATTTAAGATCAGGCTCCCTCGGTTCAATAGATATTTGAGTTCAATTTTTATTGTAAAAATTGACAAGTAACTCTTATATTCAATTTTTATTTTACAAATTTTTCTTTAAAAATTGCTTTTTTATAAAAAAAGTTGAATTTTAATAATTATTTATAATTTTTATTATTTAAATTAATTGTAATAAATAAAATATAATAATTAATTTAATAAATTTCAAGAATTCCTAAATTTTTTAACAAAAAATTATTATCGTTACGGTACCCTGGTATTGAACGTCGAACATACATTATTTTTATCATTATAAAATTCTTAATTTTTTTTGCTATTTTAGTTTTTTAAGAACGAAATTTTAAGTATTTCTCTTCATTTGGCAAAAGATTTGGTCAAATTGTATATTCGATTCTTAGAAATCACAACTCAAGCCAAATCCGATGAACTGAATTCGGAAACAAGAACAGGTCTAATTGTGTTTGGTTTCCTTATATACAGTACAAATCTTTTCCAAAGGAATTTTCCAATGTCTCTAAATTAAATCACAGTTAAGTACTTTTTTATAAATACTTTTTAAAGACGTTATTTTTGTCATATTTAACACTTTTTTTTGAAACAGTCTTGTGTATATTAACAACAATTTTTATGTGGACATATAACTAATCCGATGTGCTGTATAATTCTTGTTACTATTGACTAGGAAATTGTATAGACTTCTTATCTCAGCATTATACAACTTTGTTATTATCCTAATGACTCGTTCATTATTATAAACACTTTCTGCCGGTGCTTCCAGTAAATTTCCTTTCACATACCAATTTGAGTCACGAAAATGTTTCTTAACCCTAAAACGTAAGTCCGCTCCACTTAGAATGGGTTTACGAAATAGTTCATTCATATTTTTCTCTCCATATTTTCGATGTATACGATCCACTGTGCCATCAACTTGATCACTTTGGCAGTAATATATATACCACAGCTTCCGTCTGGGCGAACGTACATCCGTCAGTCTTAGAACACCGAAATACTCCACAATAGTTGGGTCACATTCGGTGGGAGTTTTTTCAGGATTAATCCAGCACAACCTTCTTATATACTGATCCAGCCGTTCATCCAAATTTGGGTAGCCTGTTAGAGCTGCACAAAAAAGTCAAAGCTTATTGAGTGATTCATGCTTATGAATAGTAAAGCATTTTGTACCTTTGTTTGTCGTAACTTTTTTCATTTGGTTGGCAGTTGTCCGTGTTTTGGTTCTCAATGGCTGTTCTACTTTGGCGTTAATTCGATTTTATAGTCGATTAGTAGTGAGCTTGCAATAGAAAAGCTTCTAATCACTTCGCCAGTGAAACTGTCCAACTTCAAATGGTTTGGAACGGGAAACAATTTTCTTTTACGAAACATTTGCATTAAAATTCGTATTAAGCTTTTAAAAGCTTAATTTGTTTGACGAAATTAATTTAAGCTTTTCTAATAAAAGTTTTATGAAATATAAACAAGATTTAGCTATAGCTTAGACGCCAAAAATTAGGAACCATTGAGAATGACTATCGTTAGAACTGCCAACCAAGGGGAAGAACTAACTACCCATAAAGGTGCAAAATCTTACCCAATTTATTATGACTAATCACTAATCACTTGAATAGCTTTAGCTATGGAGAAGAGTTTGAGACTAATTTGTTACATTCGCCCCGAAAAACCTCTTACCGAATGTGACCCAACTATTGTGGAGTATTTCGGTGTTCTAAGACTGACGGATGTACGTTCGCCCAGACGGAAGCTCTGGTATATGTATTACTGCCGATCCGATCAAATTGATAGCACAGTGGATCGTATACTTTGCAAATATGGACAGAAAAATATGAATGAACTATTTCGTAAGCAAATATTTAGCGGAGCAAGCTTACGTTCTAGGGTTAAGACACATTTTGCTGAACTGAAATGGTATGTGAAAGGAAATGTTCTGGAAGCACCGGTAGAAAGTTTCTACAATGATGAAAGAGTGATTAAAATAATAACAAATTTGTATCATGCTGAGAAAAGAAAACTGTACAATTACCTAGCTAAGTTGAATCAGAGATATGACAATTTTTTGGGTGAAATAATGTTTTGAGTAAAATAATAAAAATAAAAATTTCAAAATGGAATACATGTTTTTGGCATTTAAAGATAAAGAAATATTTTTTTAAACTAATTCTGGGAGAAGCCTTAAAAGATAAACAAATTATACTTAAGAAATCATGACAATTGTCTTTTATAGTTAAGCAGAAGTTTTATTTAATTCTCTCTTAAGATATGTATATATTAAAGTCAGGGCTGCTAACCTTATAAAAATCGGAAGGGGTTCGAACCCGCGAAACTTATTGGGCTTGGGTTCACGGAGCGGGTTCAGAAGGTCGATGAATAATATTGTTCCTAAAACATGTTCGTAAATTGAACCAAATTAATTTAGAGACTTATATTTAGAAACTCGAACATTTTAGCAGGCTCCAGGTCAATAAGTCATGGAGCAATGAGTATTGAAGATAAAATTTACGATGATCAATTTTGAGCGGGGTTAAGCTAGAATGCGCATTGAGATTCTTCCATAGAAAGATTCCGCATAGGAAATCACAGGGTTTAGCGAGCCTGACATATTCCCAAAGGCACTCTGTGGGCGTAAGTGAGAGCAAACAGCTGACTAATTTTTAACTGAAACGGAGTCATCTGCGCAACCGTTCAGTCTATATATTGTAAATTTATGTATGTTCATAACTTTTTAAACAAGACACACACGCACACCACAAAGGAGGATGGTCGACTGTACAGCTGTTTCAAGAACCTCACGGGTTTATCATCAGCAGGCTTTGCCTAGTTGTCAGATGCCATCTCATGCCAGCATTGCTATGACTGTTTGGGAATTCCAAAGGCAGCACAAGTTCAAAACGGACAGGTCCAAATTGACAAATGGCGGAAGACGTTGTGTATGTGTGTGCCCCATTTCGGCCTTTCTGTATTAGTGGGGGAAATTCTCTCCCCTCATCATAATCATAAGTGTGTCGTCCAGCAATCTTTCATTATTACTAACTCTATCACTGGATAAAAGAAATATATGAGTAGAAAAGTATCAGACTTACATATGTTGCAGGAACAACTAATACAACAAATGCGACATTTTTAAGCTCTTTACATAGATCGTTTTTCCAAAACTTTAAAGCATGGAAATTGTTTTTCATCTTTATCAGAAGATAAACATGTTAAAGCATCAGTATTTGTTTTATTTATTATTCTTAAAGCTTTTACTTATCCGTTCCTTTTGAATATTATAAAATAGAGCAAAATGTTTCTTTGCAAGCTGTTTTTGTTCCAAGGCTTACAAACTGTGGGAAATGGCAAACTTGACATTTATATCAGAGTGAAAAAATGTAATAAAACGTCTTTTTTGAACCGAGCATATTTCAACTGTTTTTTGCTTTTGTATTTTGTATTTATTATCCGATCTTTCTGAAAATTTTAGGAATTATAGATATTGTAAATATAAATGTGAGTTTTAAAGTAGAGAGCGATACATTTGCACGATTTTTAGTACCGTTCTAATTTCATTTTGTGATCGCGGCCTCCCATACTCTCCCATACTCTGTTCTTCTCTCTGTGGCGTCATCCTTCTACAGTGTGATCATCGTCTGTCTTAAAATACCTTAAAGCTAAAATACTTATTGATATATACAGTGCCGCTCAACTGAATAGGTTTGACTTTTTTTTAGGTTTGAAACGTTGTATCTCCTTAACAAGCACTCCGATTTGAACGAAATAAATTTTGTTGTTTAGTTTTGTTTTTATATAATTTGTATTATTTTTTCAAAAACATAACAAAAAATCTCAATTTTTTTGGCTCAACTGAATAGGTTTGACCACTAAACTATTACTGTTTTAGCATAATTTAGTATTTGGTATGCCCACCCTTGTTCTTAATTATTTCAAACATACGGTTTGGTAAGAAATCATAATATTTTTCAATTTCATTTAGTGAAATTGTTGACCAGGCTTTTTAAATTGCTTCAACTAGGGTCCCAGAGTCACTAAATTGTCTTCCTCCTTCGTATACTTTCCTGCTCAGCTCGTCACGCTGATCAAGAATATATATACTTTATGTGGTCGGAGATGCTTCCTTCTATGCGTTACAAACATCTGGACAATTTTAATATACCCTCTCCAAGGGTATAAAAAATATGTTTTTTCAATTTTACAAACTTTCTGCAAAAAAATTACTTACAAATGGCAGAATATTGAGACTTCAGGCCCACTGTGCATTGATCAGACCAGATAGTGTCATATTCCGGTTTTCATTAAAATGAATTCGAAGTTTTTTCATTTTCACTTTTCTATAAAACAATCAAGGAAGTTCGTATCTTACTTACTCTTTCCTCGACCTATTCAAATAAAAACTGTTTAGTCTTATTTACCTAATTAATTTGATGCAACAGCACATTTAGCAAATTCGAACTCGACAATTTTTGTCGAAAGTGAAAACGGGAACACGCCTGATAGTTTAGGACTTACAGTACTCAAGAAATTAGTAATTTTTCAAGAGATTGGTAAAGACGGATGAACGGCAGTCAAGCTATACAAGACTTTTACGAGTGAGTAAAAAAAAAAAAATACATACAAAGAATAAGATTAAAGTAATATTTTATTTGAAAATTGGTCCCTTAAAATTGGGGAGATTTTTCTAACCCAACAGCAGGTTTGAGGAGTTTTAGTCCAATGTTATTTTTCTTTATTTAAAAACAATTTGGTGGTGCTTTTTGATCATTGTAACGCTTATACCAATCATGTTGACATTTAATATAATTATGAAGCCTTGTACGTTCCTCTTTATACAAATTCTTAACAATTTTAAGAATACGTTCATCATTGAAATGACTTTCTGGTGGAGCCTCTAAGAGATTTCCCTTAACCAAGCAATGTCGACTAAGAAAATGTGTCTTCACATTAAATTGCAAGTTAGCCGCACTATATAATGGCTTGCAAAATAATTCAAAAACATGCTTTTTGCCATATTTTTCACGTAACTTATGCAGAGTCTTATCCATACTAGATGGGTTTCCACAATAAATGTACCAAAGCTTCCGCTGCGGATTATTTACATCCTTAACACTGAGCAGAGCAAAATATTCTATTTTAGAAGAATCACACAGCGAGGGTCCGTCATTTGATATCAAATAAAACATGCGTCGCAAATACATTTCCAATTTATTGCCAAAACACTCTTCGATTGTAGCTGGAACATACATTTTGTGATGATTTATTAGGATGAGTCATTTATAAGCATTTACCCATGGTGTCAAGCTTTACGGTTTAACTATCTACAAAAGACTGATGAAATTTGAACAGGTTACATATATTAAACCAAACTTGCAAAGTACCGAGTGCTTTACAAAGCTTTTTAGTATTATTTGAACTTTAATGAGCTTTTAATACCCTGTACAAAAGGTTTATTGAGCTTGTGAAAGAAGCATATTTGAGCATACGAAGTACTTATATACTTTAATTTTTTTTTTTGTAAAATTGGTTAACGCTCCTATAAATAAATATTAAAAAATAAATTTTTTTTACAAACGTGGCCAAGTATTTGCTTTTAAATTTGTTTAGAGCTTTCAAATCGATTGAAAAACAAAAAAGTTATGAGAGTTTAAGTGGAGTCAACTTTTGGAAAAATCGAAAAAACCGTTTATCGATAATATCTCGATAACGCCTCGATAGAACACATATGGCGATTTTCGTGATCAGCGGGTCAATTTACTTCAGAAAAGTTGGTTTGGAGCTTTGGGGAAAAATGCTGTCGAGCAGTGTTATAGTAGCACGTTTGAAGTATCTTTGAAATTTACAAATACCATTTATCTGATACAAAAAGTCGATGGGTTAAAGGTGATATGCTTCCCTACGTAACAACGAAGAACTTTTATTTTTTAGTTAATCAGTGAATTTGTTATTAAGAAATGATAAAACTTTACCCCCCGCTTAATCAATACTTTCTTGGTACTGTATTACAAAAATGTATTTGACGACTTCTAATTGCATTTTGGATTTAAGTTAAATCTATTGTACTTATTTTTTAGCAATCTCCAATCTCCTTAGCTCCATACCGAGCATATTCAGTACGTCTTCAGCGCTGACCTTAATGTCACGATGAATATATAAAAGGGCAAGTCTATTTGCGGTTTTCCTCTTTCGAATTCCGCAAATATGTTTTGAAAATCGTCAAAGAATAATAAGATCTTTCGGCAGCGGATATTGTAATTGGCAATGAGATGAATATTTGCTACAGAATATATACATTGCGGAACACTACCGCAGCGGAACACTCCCTTAGCAGTTGAGCAGGTTTTCTTTAAAATATAGCTTCTACACATCCGGTCACCTTCACCAGCTATTGGCACCCGCTGTAAAGTAACTAGATAGCCCCGAAAAAGCTTCTCGAACTTTGCCTTTCGGATTCGGAGTTAAACTGTAGGTCCCTTTCTCTTGTGCGAAATATTATTAGCACTCACGCCCAGAGATTGAAAGAAGCTTGGCTTAGTCCTTTGGGGCCGTATAGCCAATTTTCGGTGCAAAACGCTGAAAATTGTTTTCAAACACAGTTTCAGCATTTTTGCGCATATCTTCCAGTTCGGCTGTAACGGGCTCTGTACATTTCATCGCTGTTTTCAAGTCCGCTGATTCAGTTTGAAGAAGTCGACTAAGTCGCAATGTGACTGCGATAATAGCTGCTAATTGCACACTGAAACTCTGGGGTTTTAATCAATGTCCTCAATTGAGTTGCCAACGGAGCATTCGTATTGTCACCCCATTTTACAATTTCGCATAGAGAAACAATCGGAGGTGTCACAGAAATCTCTTCCAACCAAATTCCAACCCAAAACCAATTTTCGGTGTCACAGAAATCTCTTTCGGTTGGTTTCAAATCTCTCGTGTTTTGTTAGGGGATTTAGCAAAATTCACCACCCAAACAATTTTGACAAAGAAAACTAATTTTGGAACTGTAAACAAAATCATTTTTCTGGATAGGTTGCATAAAATTAATAAATTATTTAATTAGTTAAACAGAAAATTGCTTTTCAATAATTATTAGGAAAAACAAGCAAAGTCTTTCATGTTAATCTAAACCAACCACATCAGTGGCGATTGTGGCTCCATCTGGTTGACAGCCAGCGCATTAAGGGCTGGCAAGTTATTCCTCATGTTTGGCGCCAACAAATATTAAAATTTGTATTTTATTTATGAAGAATATGAATTAAATTTGAACTATAATTTAAAAATGCGTCATAAAACATTTATCGCAATGAAAAAAATTTCAGTTGATCATCAAATTAACCCATAACTAAAATTAGGGAAATTTTTTTGCGAGAGATGCAGCCCTGTTTTTTGAGAAGGAACTTTAATTGGAACAGTTTCTGTTCTAACTAGATTGTCAAATAAGAAAATAAAATCTCCTGAAGTTCTGGGACACCGACGAATTTTCGAGCGATTTGCAAACCAACCGAGGTCAAAATCTCTAGAGATTTCTGTAACACCTCCGTATAAATGACTACTGTCCCCCATAATCATTGTATCATGCAACTGCCCTATATTATTTTAAAAATTGACAGCAAAAAAATTTGTATTTGATGGACGCGTTGTATAAGTATTTTTTTTTTTTTTTCAAAACTTTAAGGCTTTACTTTTTCCTACTTTTTCCATTTTGTCGTTTTGAGGTCCGACCTAATGTCATGTTCAGTCCGTATATAAAGATATCTCTCTGTGTAACTTTTGTACAGAGTATAAAATCGGGATTAAAATTATACAAATAGTGTACATTCAAATACCTAAAAATATGATATACAACACAGCGAAAAATCTTGCAAAGCGCATAATTGACACTAGTGATCCAATTTTTCACAAAGACAATGTAGGGATAATCAAAAAACTGCTGTCAAAGAATGATTTCCCTCAGAGCATTATCAAGACGATCATCAAAGACATTGGAAAGGAAACCATAAAAACACATACGGAACAGACCAGAACATACAAGTCAGTCACTTACATACCACATTACTCGGAAAGACTGGCCAAAGCGGACTTATATGACAAGGAACAGATCACAATTGCTCACAAGCCAACTTACACCACGGCTGCATTGTTCAGTAACATGAAGAGCAAAATATCAACGTTGGACAAACATAACTTAATATACAAAATACCATGCGCTGGAGACGGGACCAATATATGTAAGAAAATATATGTTGGAACGACAAAATCCAAACTTAAGACAAGACTATCTGGACACAAGTTAGACATTAAAAAACGCAGCATCATTAATACACCAAAAACAGCGCTTGCAGCCCATTGCACTGAGAGCGGCCATTCTCCAGATTTTGATGCCACAAGCATTTTACAACAAGAGAGCCACTACAACAAACGCTTTACTCTGGAGATGCTGCATATCATTAATGTACCATCAGAGATTAGGCTGAATTTTAAAACTGACACAGAGAACTGTGCACACATATACAGACATCTACTTGACACAAACATTAGACGAAATTAGTTGAAAATCAGACTCCGTGGCGAGCACTCGTACTTGTCCCGTAAATATGTATGTATAGGTTTCAATGATGTTCAAAAATTGTTTCTTGGGAAAATCTTGTTAATTTTATCTGTTTAATGTTGTTTGTTAGCCCCCTGAAGACGGACCCCGATGTGGGCCCGAAATATATTGGGAAAACAGAAATCAAAAAACTATCGTCTTTTCATTCCTTGGATGGGACGGATGACCTTGAGCCAGCACAACCAAACATTTGTATTAAAATTATATAGTAAAAAAACTTTTACAAATGAATTTCCGCTCATGCATCAATATATAGAGTTTGACAAATTGTCTTCACATTGTATCGCATGGAAGCCCTTTTGTATATATTCTTTTTCTTATATCTTTCATGTATTTTAAGCAAGAATGTGTCTTTATTACTATCAGGTTGGTTGCTTTCTAGCTGAATTTTTAGAACATTTTTTTGGTTATTATGTGATTATGTGACTAGTCCTATAAGACTTACAATCATCACTAAGATGGACTAGGTAATTATACAGACTTTTCTTCTCTTCATTGTACAACTTTGTTACTATTCTAATGACTCGTTCATCATTATAAACACTTTCTGCCGGTGCTTCCAGTATATTTCCTTTCACATACCAATTTGAGTCACCAAAATGTTTTTTAACCCTAGAACGTAAGTCCGCTCCACTAAATATGGGCTTACGAAATAGTTCATTCATGTTTTTCTCTCCATATTTTCGAAGTATACGATCCACTGTGCTATCAATTTGATCGGATCGGCAGTAATACATATACCAGAGCTTCCGTCTGGGCGAACGTACATCCGTCAGTCTTAGAACACCGAAATACTCCACAATACTTGGGTCACATTCGGTGGGAGTTTTTTCAGGATTAATCCAGCACAACTTTCTTAAATACAGCTCCAGCCGCTCATCAATATTTGGGTATACTGAAGTTAGAGCTACGTAAGAAAATAAAAGCTTGATTAGTGATTTGAGATTATAATTTCTAAATTGATTTTCTACCTTTGTTCGTAGTTACTTTTTCCATTTTGTTAGGAGTTGTCGCAGTTGTTGTTCTTAATGTGTTTTGGTTTTCAATGGCTGCTCTGCTTTGGCGTTAATTCGTTTTTATAGCCACGTCTGGTTTGTATTTCATTAAGCTTGCAATCGAAAAGCTTTCAAGCATTTCGCCAGATCAAAAAGCTTTTGGCTTAACGGCCTTGCTCGACTTTGGTTTACCCGTTATTTTAATTTAGATAAACTGAAATTCTTTAAGGAACAAATGCTGAGCGCATCAAGTTTTTGTAAATCGTGCTACTGTGCTCTCAAATTAAGTTAAAACCTCAAAATGTTTGCAAAAGAAAATCATGGAAGCATATGCAAGCTATTACATACATATTTACATTTGTCAGGCATCCAATCAGACTCTAAACCGAAAAGAAAGGTAGGTAAAAAGTTTGCAAATATGTAACACCAAGAAGGAAAAATCTCCGACCCTATAAAGTATGATTTTATAATATAAAAAATACTAAAAATAGGAACGGCATGGTTGCTGAAACTAAACAGAAATAGTTTTACAATTCTGCACTCAAACTATTGGTCACTGTGTTAGAAGTGGGTAGGAAATCGCACTCACTAACATGGTAAGGCCAAATTGGGGACACGCACACATACAAAGGGTACTGTTTTTTTGCTGTCAAGTCGTTAAGGAATTCCCGAAATGATTGTGGCAGCTCTGGCATGGAGGGGTAGCTGTTGGTTGCAGTACAAACGGGCAAAGATCGCTGATGATTTGGTAGAGATACCAATGAAACAGCTGTAGGATCAACTAGCCTCCTTTGTAGAGTGTTGTGTTCCTGTTTTTAAAGTTATGTGCAAGCATAACGAGACCTCGAGCCGGCATAATATTAAAGGTTTGATAATCGAAAATTGCAGGTCTACTATTAAAACTTCATTAAGTGTGCGTCATCGTGTAAAGCTGGCGAATGACCGTTTGTTTGCGGCACGCATCTAGCAAATGTATTACTTCCAGTTTCCTAATTCAAGTGTAACAAATGGCTTATTCTGCAATAAATCTGTATTATATTTTATAAGTCGGTTCCATTCTGTTTCCATCCATATCTACATATCAATCTGTTAGTGTGCCATCTGTTTTGGTTCCATAATTTCACTTGAAAAATTTTTCTACTAAAAAAATTGCGGGGCAGGTGGATGCGCAGACAGCCGTATCGATGTAGATCTCTAAACAAGCCTCATAGGAACAGTCCTAGCGCGAGCGCGGCGGCATCTTCTTCTGGGCCGAGGTTTCCAATGATGGTGTCCCTTGACTTTTGCGCATGGGCAGGGGACAAACACCACCAGGACAGTCATCCACTTTGGGTGGTATTGGCATGGCAGACCCAGCGCCAGGCTGTACTTGATGTTCTTGGCGTGGTTGCATGGCAACTGTTATGCAAATGGGAGGATTCCTTTTAACTTTTATATAAATTAAAAAAATCGCTAAACTTACCAACTCGGCCCTGTTTTTTTCCACCTATTTCCCAATTTTGTATTGTTCACTTCGAAATATAGAAAGGGAATGAGCTAGAGAGTTGTAGGAAAACGTACATCGATTTGACAACTGACAGCAAAACAGGCAAGGCCTGTTGGGTGTGGAAAAATTGTACTAAAAATTAATACGAATAAATATCAAGTTATTTCTTAGGAAAATTCCACAAATGAAAGAGTTAAACCCAAAGATTAAGAACTGACTTGTTTGCTCTTTTTGAACAAAAATTACCACACATAATACACACAAAAAGCCACTCTATCTCACGAACTGATCATAAATTCTGGCCATGAGAAATTAATAACAGTTATTTGCGAGTTTTGATTTATATTCTTAATCTGCATCAGCAGCCGATTCGATTTAGCCATGTCCGTATGCACAGATCTCAGATGGCAAGAGCTAGATGTTCGATGTTATTGAACGTAGACTCCCTCAGCTTTCAGGCAGATCAAGTCACCCCACAATTTGCATAGAACTCATATCTAACACAGCTTTGTAGATAGATGGTTCGTACCAGAGAACGGCTTCATTCGATTGCAAATCGCTCACACATTAATCAATAGACGAATAATCCAGATCAATGCATCGAACTTGCATACGCAACATGCTCGCCCTTGAGATTAATTCAACTCAATTGTTGGCACTCTGAGTATAATCAAGCTCGCTTCATTCCACTCAGCACGACACAAGTGTCGCGTCAAAAAATTCTAGTTCAACCGTTCGATGCGATTGAGGTATGAGTTGAGTTTGTTCGATTGAAAATATTTATTCGGTGAATAAATATGAACAAAAATGTTGGATCAAAAAACTCTGGCACAACCGCTGCGATTGCGGTTTGAGTTGAATTGAGTTTTGTGAATGAATAAATGTGAATAAGAACTTTTGTGCATGACGCAATCAAGAAAAAAGTGATTTTTGCAATTCTCTGGTTCGTACTTTCTAGTCATATTTAGTAATAAGCAAGGCTGCAAACCTCTAAAATTTTGCAGAAGGTTCGGTCCTGGGTTTCGAACCCGTTGTAAAGTCTAAGGTTCGGTTCGCGAACCGGTTCTCGAAATCCCTGAACCCAAGGTTTTGGTTCGAACCTCGGTTCGCTTTTAATATTAAAGAATAGTTTCGATATAAAAATACTTATTTCTTTAAGTAATATTCTATACTTTATATCTTCTAAGAGCTGTTCATCTATACTAGCTCTCATATCATAAAAAACAAATTTAAGTGTTGAAAAGGCCTGTTCAACTGATACTTGAGTTGCTGTAACAGCAAGTATAGTCAGGACAATATTTTTAAATTCCCGGCTTTTTTCACCTTCCCAAAATTTGAAAACATTTGTCGATGTCGTTCTCTTGGACAAAGGTCGAAGGCATCTATACCATAATTTACAGATTTTATTTCTAATAATAATTTGTTTTCTATTTCTTTCATAAACTTATCTTCTTCGCAATCCAACGTGGAGTCATTAAACATTGAATTTTGAAAACTCTTATTAGGAATTTGTTTTTACAGATTCAGCATGTCTGTAATATCCAATGATGGAAACCCTACTAATGTCAAAGTGAACTTTCTTCAAAAAAATCTTCCAGGTATTCTATTGAGATTATTTGGAGAAAGCTTCATCACCTGCATCATAGTTGCATGACCCCTGCCAGCATTTTATGAATTTTCTAACCACATTCGAGTCTTTTCCGACTCCTCTGTCTGATTAAAATGGTCAGAAATGCGCCCGTTTTCTGATCATAAATATAAATGATACTTTTGTCGGGAGAAAATGGTACCCTAGCCGACTCTCCATGAGGAGTGGTTTAAACCCTTTTATTCAGATCAGTTTCCATTCATTTTCGACTCTTTTGGGAGTTTTTTCGAGTCGTTTTTACATGAAACTAAACTCTTTTTAATCATCAAAAGGGATCGAATAAGACTCGTCAGTGTGATTCTTGTTAAAATGATCTTCAAAGTGCTGGGTGGGCATTTTCTGCTCTACAGTTGTCATTTAAAAAATCTCCTGCTTGAATTCGCTGGTTGATATCGCCTGCTCCATATTCGCTGCTTTACCGACGGTGAAATCTGACCTAGAGAAAGGTCGAAGGACTAGAGAACTTCTTGAATTTTACAAGTCAGATTCCTTATTTTCTATATTTCCCGAACCGAACCTAATTTTTGAAAAAGTGGTCCGGTTCGGGTTCAGGTTCGAGGATTCAAAAATATTACGGGTTCGTTTCATGATCCGGTTCGTCGGACCCAAAAAACCCGAACCGAACCTGTTCTAAGGGGTTCGGTTCAGGACCGGTTTGCAGCCTTGGTAATAAGGATTATTTTTTTATCCGCCGGATTGGTAAAGATTAGATGAACGATAGTCAAGTTATAAGCAAAACAAACTTCTTAACAGCAGCAAAATACATACTGAGCATTCACTACCGGAGATACAAAAGTAAGGTAAAAAGTACACAAAGGTACAAAAAAAGCTTGAATTTTCCAACACAACCTACGGAATATTTTGTGCTTCCGCGAAATTTTCTCAGAAATCAGTAAAACAGTTCAGTTTGTCGCGTTTCCCAAAAATTGTGCAGGTACATAGACTTTTAAAAGTTTAAAATCAAAAACATTTTTTAATGGTTATCTTTTTTACAGTTTTTAGTTTATCTTTACCACTTTACAAAATCCTCTATCTAGGTTGTACCTAGTAGGTACTAGAGCCCTGCATGAATCGAATCAAAGTTTTCCCTGACTTTATTTCTGACTTGATATATCTATGAACTTCTACTCATAGCTCACAAAATTAGGGATCATTGAATTATAGCTCATGACATAAGCCATGAGCTCTACAAATAAGAACGCATTCAGATTTCAAAGCTGTACAAAATTGTTTCTATTCATGTGAAATATCGTACCAAACTAAAAATTTATCTTATCTGAGAATAGGCATATATGATAAAAATTTTCCTCGACCCTCGTAATTTTACAAATTTCATATCTTTTGTTTTTTTTTTGTCAAAAAACTTCAAAAAAAGTTTTAAATGTTGTCTTTGGAAAAAAAAATTCACTTGGAATATTTTGGATATTTTTTTGTTACCGTGTTGACGCATTTTGACCCAAATTTCTTGTTAAAAAAAATTTTTTCGGTGAAAGCTAACACCCAAATGCATTAAATCCATGTTTGAAATCTATCAGAAATCATTTTAATTTTATTGAATACAGTCTCGAATTTTTAAATGCGATTATTTCGGAACCACCTTTTCCAAAATGGTTACAAAAATTGAAGGAGTAACTGTTGACCGATTTTCAAATTTTTTAAAACCCCACCATTCTGGTGTGAACTACCGAAACTACGTTTTCTTGCTGTTTTTATTGGACAACGTGAATTGTGCTTACAATATTTTCCCATAAAATATTTTCATCAAATTTATTTTTTATTTTCTTCATATTCGACATCCAGAAAAAGTGTATTAATGCAAAAATACGCGGTAAGTTATAAAGGAAGTGTCAAACTCGTAGCCCAAGTACAAGTTTTCTTAGTTGTCCTCTTGAAGATCATCGTCAAAAATATTTTTCGGGAATTTGGTGGAACTATTTTTGTTTTTAAGAAATTATGGTCTTTCGGTTCAACATACCCTTACAACATAACTTTAGAGCGCAATGAACCGATTCTAGATACGTTTGATTTTGATTACACTCAATAAAAACAGGGTTGCATCGCTTTGAAAAATCCTTACCGAAGGCGTAAAATCAATATAAAAGAGATGCCACATAGTTTTAATTGATAAAGTGTGTGAGCGACTTAGAAAAATTAAAAGAAGGATGAATAAAGGATAAAATAAAATAAAAAAGGCATTTTTTCCGGATAGGGGACGTTTCAAAATTTTTCCGGAAATCGCAGTTTGATTCGCGGTCTCCCTGTCTTGCTCTCTATCGGTTTTTATTTTGTTTTTGTTTGCGCCAATGATGGCTGATGGGTTGGAGTGAGACAGAGTGCAGACGGTTCGACTCCGTGACGAAGACGGTTCGAGTTCGTGACAAAGACGGTTGCTGTCTGAGACTGAACTGGGTTCGACCGAGCAAACGTATAGTCTAGATAATAGATGGTCGTTGATCGAACATCTAGCTCTTACCATCTGAGATCTGTGGACACGGACATGGCTAAATCGAATCGGCTGCTGATGCCGATTAAGAATATAAATCAGAGCTCGCAAATAACTGTTATTAATTTCTCTTGGCCAGAATTTTTAATCAGTTCGTGAGAGTGGCTTTTTGTGTGTATTATGGTAATTTTTGTTCAAAAAGAGCAAACAAGTCAGTTCTTAATCTTTGGGTTTAACTCTTTCATTTGTGGAATTTTCCTAAGAAATAACTTGATATTTATTCGTATTAATTTTTAGTACAATTTTTCCACACCCAACAGGCCTTGCCTGTTT
The DNA here is from genome assembly GCA_018904235.1 of Lordiphosa stackelbergi. Classification (NCBI taxonomy): domain Eukaryota; kingdom Metazoa; phylum Arthropoda; class Insecta; order Diptera; family Drosophilidae; genus Lordiphosa; species Lordiphosa stackelbergi. Next base: position 11,659 of record JAEIFU010001654.1, on the reverse strand, counting down.
TGCTGTCAGTTGTCAAATCGATGTACGTTTTCCTACAACTCTCTAGCTCATTCCCTTTCTATATTTCGAAGAGAACACTACAAAATTGGGAAATAGGTGGAAAAAAACAGTGCCGAGTTGGTAAGTTTAGCGATTTTTTTTTAATTTATATAAAAGTTAAAAGGAATCCTCCCATTTGCATAACAGTTGCCATGCAACCACGCCAAGAACATCAAGTACAGCCTGGCGCTGGGTCTGCCATACCAATACCACCCAAAGTGGATGACTGTCCTGGTGGTGTTTGTCCCCTGCCCATGCGCAAAAGTCAAGGGACACCATCATTGGAAACCTCGGCCCAGAAGAAGATGCCGCCGCGCTCGCGCTAGGACTGTTCCTATGAGGCTTGTTTAGAGATCTACATCGATACGGCTGTCTGTGCATCCACCTGCCCCGCAATTTTTTTAGTAGAAAAATTTTCAAGTGAAATTATGGAACCAAAACAGATGGCACACTAACAGATTGATATGTAGATATGGATGGAAACAGAATGGAACCGACTTATAAAATATAATACAGATTTATTGCAGAATAAGCCATTTGTTACACTTGAATTAGGAAACTGGAAGTAATACATTTGCTAGATGCGTGCCGCAAACAAACGGTCATTCGCCAGCTTTACACGATGACGCACACTTAATGAAGTTTTCATAGTAGACCTGCAATTTTCGATTATCAAACCTTTAATATTATGCCGGCTCGAGGTCTCGTTATGCTTGCACATAACTTTAAAAACAGGAACACAACACGCTACAAAGGAGGCTAGTTGATCCTACAGCTGTTTCATTGGTATCTCTACCAAATCATCAGCGATCTTTGCCCGTTTGTACTGCAGCCAACAGCTACCCCTCCATGCCAGAGCTGCCACAATCGTTTCGGGAATTCCTTAACGACTTGACAGCAAAAAACAGTACCCTTTGTATGTGTGCGTGTCCCCAATTTGGCCTTACCATGTTAGTGAGTGCGATTTCCTACCCACTTCTAACACAGTGACCAATAGTTTGAGTGCAGAATTGCATTCAAACCGGGGTTTTTGTTGCTATAAATGAAACTATTTCTGTTTAGTTTCAGCAACCATGCCGTTCCTATCGCTTTTTACCAGAGCTCGCATATAACTGTTAACCGTTTATCCCTTTGCGGTCTCGGTAAAGAAAATATAATTTTTAGTTCACTCTTAACCATTCTTTTGAGGGGCGTCATTTGACGCGTAATTAGAACTACAATCTGACTGCGCAAAAAAATCTAGATTTAATGTATGTTTATTTGATTAACAAAAGATATTTATTTTTTATTTCATATATAACATAAGAACTTCTGAAAACTTATTCATGAATTTAAATTTATGGAACGAAAGCAATGTTTACTTTTTTAATTCATCATGTTTCAAAGTAGAGCATTCGAACTACAAAGCATAAAAAAAAAACGTATTCAAATCTTCGAAACTTAAAAACTTCTGATTTTACCAATAATCGTTAGACAAAGATGTTAGAAAGACGCGTTGGGTTATGTGCTCATCGGTCATTCGGCTTCTGGTGTCAGGAACCACACTTTTTAAAGCCGATTGCGTCCTCAGAGAGCGAGTTATTAGATGCATTAAATGATGATTCCTAAAAGAAATATGTATATTTAATTATTTAGTTTCCACATTTACATTTGAAGGCTCCCCCCATATTCTTTATCGCATCCACTACTAATGTCTGGTTTGGTGGAATTTTCGTCTAAAAAAATTCGAAATTTTAAATAAAATTATAGATTTACATTAGAGCTTCCGGAGATTGAACAATTCCGAGCCTGTTTATGCACTTTTTTATAGACTTACAAACATACGTATATACAAGCATGCGCATTAGAGCGGTCCCCAAACCGGCAAAATGGGAAAAAGGAGGTCTCAGCATTCCCAAAGCTAATATTTGTTGTATAATTAATAACTGTGAAAATCAAAAAATTTTATTTTTATTTTTAATGGGCGCGACAGGATCTCAAAGTTTTAAAAAACATTAATCATACGACACGTTCACCAAATACAAATTTTTACAAACGAAGTTACTAGTTCATTTCAATTGCTGTCATTGTTTGAAATTCATAAAGAGATCTTTTGTGGAAAGAAAATATTTACAAATTTGAATAGTTTATAAATAAAATCATCGCCGACTATTCATAACTGAAAAAATAGATGATAATAGGCAACACTGCGTATGAGTTATTTACAAAATGTGCGTCAAAATAGCAACGAATGTTTAGCAACGAATTGGAACGGTGGAATATGGAACAAAAATATTTTTTTTGTTTTTAAGTTTACTCACTAACTACTTAACTAATTGAGACAAATTAAATTGCATAATGTTAAGAAAAGCGTAAACTATTGTTTTGAATGAAGTTTGGGTGGATTTGAGCATTTCAGGTACTTAAAATATCAAGTCGAAAAATTGACTTTCCACAAATGGATGAATATCTGGACTCTCAGAGGTCGTGCAGCTATACACGGTATACTGGCGTAAAGAAGACATATTCAAGATTATTTTAAATTAAAAATCATTAAAATCGTCCCCACAGTTTTTGAGCAAATCACTTTACAGTGGACCAACCTCGAAATTTCCCCATACAAAATTTGACAAAAAAATTTAGTTGGCAAACTTACATCAATAACTTCCATCTCAGAGGTCGTGCAGCAATGCACGGTATATTCACGTAAAGAGGGAACTTTCAAGAGTATTTTAAGTAACAATTCATGAAAATTGTCCCCACAGTTTTTTAGCAATTTAGTTTACAGTGGACCAACCTCAAATTTTCCCCATACAAAATTTGCCAAAAAAATTTAGTTCACAAACTTACATTAATAACTCCTCTCTCAGAGGTCGTGCAGCAATGCACGGTACATTGTCGTAAAGAGGGCATATTTGCGAGTATTTAAAAAAATAAATCATGAAAATTGTCCCCACAGTTTTTGAGAAAATCCTTTATCAGTGATCAAACCTAGGCAAAGTTTTCTTTACTGATAAGGCAGCCATTTCCAACAAGTTGAGTGTGACCAAGCTACCCTAATTCGACGCTATTTTTTCTAGAGGTCGTGCGCATATGCACGGTACGCCCCCTGATAGGTAATAATATTAGTTAATTTTCCTAATTTTTCCAACCAATTCGTCCCCACAGTTTTCCTGCAAATTAATTTTAAAGTTTCCCTACATTAATGCTGCCGGCTACCAATGGCAGCAGTATGACCATATTCGTTGCTATTTTTCTCAGAGGTCGTGCGCGTATGCACGGTATGCCACCTGATAGGTAATAATATTAGATAATTTTCCTAATTTTCCCAACCAATTCGTCCCCACAGTTTTCCAGCAAATTAATTTCAAAGTTTCCCTACATTAATGCTACCAGTGGCCACAGTATGACCAAATTCGTTGCTATTTTTTGTAGAGGTCGTGCGCATATGCACGGTATGCCACCTGATAGGTAATAATATTAGATAATTTTCCTAATTTTCCCAACCAATTCGTCCCCACAGTTTTCCTGCAAATTAATTTTAAAGTTTCCCTACATTAATGCTGACCAGTGGCCACAGTATGACCAAATTCGTTGCTATTTTTTGTAGAGGTCGTGCGCATATGCACGGTATGCCACCTGATAGGTAATAATATTAGATAATTTTCCTAATTTTCCCAACCAATTCGTCCCCACAGTTTTCCTGCAAATTAATTTCAAAGTTTCCCTACATTAATGCTACCAGTGGCCACAGTATGACCAAATTCGTTGCTATTTTTTGTAGAGGTCGTGCGCATATGCACGGTATGCCACCTGATAGGTAATAATATTAGATAATTTTCCTAATTTTCCCAACTAATTCGTCCCCACAGTTTTCCTGTAAATAAATTTTAAAGTTTCCCTACATTAATGCTATCAATGGCCGCAGTATGACCATATTCGTTGCTATTTTTTGTAGAGGTCGTGCATATATGCACGGTATGACACCTGATAGGTAATAATATTAGATAATTTTCCTAATTTTCCCAACCAATTCGTCCCCACAGTTTTCCTGCAAATTAATTTTAAAGTTTCCCTACATTAATGCTACCAGTGGCCACAGTATGACCAAATTCGTTGCTATTTTTTGTAGAGGTCGTGCGCATATGCACGGTATGCCACCTGATAGGTAATAATATTAGATAATTTTCCTAATTTTCCCAACCAATTCGTCCCCACAGTTTTCCTGCAAATTAATTTTAAAGTTTCCCTACATTAATGCTCCGGACCAGTGGCCACAGTATGACCAAATTCGTTGCTATTTTTCTAGAGGTCGTGCGCGTATGCACGGTATGCCACCTGATAGGTAATAATATTAGATAATTTTCCTAATTTTCCCAACCAATTCGTCCCCACAGTTTTCCTGCAAATTAATTTTAAAGTTTCCCTACATTAATGCTACCAGTGGCCACAGTATGACCAAATTCGTTGCTATTTTTTCTAGAGGTCGTGCGCATATGCACGGTATGCCACCTGATAGGTAATAATATTAGATAATTTTCCTAATTTTCCCAACCAATTCGTCCCCACAGTTTTCCTGTAAATTAATTTTAAAGTTTCCCTACATTAATGCTGCCGGCTACCAATGGCAGCAGTATGACCATATTCGTTGCTATTTTTCTCAGAGGTCGTGCGCGTATGCACGGTATGCCACCTGATAGGTTATAATATTAGATAATTTTCCTAATTTTCCCAACCAATTCGTCCCCACAGTTTTCCAGCAAATTAATTTTAAAGTTTCCCTACATTAATGCTACCAGTGGCCACAGTATGACCAAATTCGTTGCTATTTTTTCTAGAGGTCGTGCGCATATGCACGGTATGCCACCTGATAGGTAATAATATTAGATAATTTTCCTAATTTTCCCAACCAATTCGTCCCCACAGTTTTCCTGCAAATTAATTTTAAAGTTTCCCTACATTAATGCTACCAGTGGCCACAGTATGACCAAATTCGTTGCTATTTTTTCTAGAGGTCGTGCGCATATGCACGGTATGCCACCTGATAGGTAATAATATTAGATAATTTTCCTAATTTTCCCAACCAATAAAACGTCCCCACAGTTTTCCTGCAAATTAATTTTAAAGTTTCCCTACATTAATGCTACCAGTGGCCACAGTATGACCAAATTCGTTGCTATTTTTTCTAGAGGTCGTGCGCATATGCACGGTATGCCACCTGATAGGTAATAATATTAGATAATTTTCCTAATTTTCCCAACCAATTCGTCCCCACAGTTTTCCTGCAAATTAATTTTAAAGTTTCCCTACATTAATGCTACCAGTGGCCACAGTATGACCAAATTCGTTGCTATTTTTTCTAGAGGTCGTGCGCATATGCACGGTATGCCACCTGATAGGTAATAATATTAGATAATTTTCCTAATTTTCCCAACCAATTCGTCCCCACAGTTTTCCTGCAAATTAATTTTAAAGTTTCCCTACATTAATGCTACCAGTGGCCACAGTATGACCAAATTCGTTGCTATTTTTTCTAGAGGTCGTGCGCATATGCACGGTATGCCACCTGATAGGTAATAATATTAGATAATTTTCCTAATTTTCCCAACCAATTCGTCCCCACAGTTTTCCTGTAAATTAATTTTAAAGTTTCCCTACATTAATGCTACCAGTGGCCACAGTATGACCAAATTCGTTGCTATTTTTTCTAGAGGTCGTGCGCATATGCACGGTATGCCACCTGATAGGTAATAATATTAGATAATTTTCCTAATTTTCCCAACCAATTCGTCCCCACAGTTTTCCTGCAAATTAATTTTAAAGTTTCCCTACATTAATGCTACCAGTGGCCACAGTATGACCAAATTCGTTGCTATTTTTTCTAGAGGTCGTGCGCATATGCACGGTATGCCACCTGATAGGTAATAATATTAGATAATTTTCCTAATTTTCCCAACCAATTCGTCCCCACAGTTTTCCTGCAAATTAATTTTAAAGTTTCCCTACATTAATGCTACCAGTGGCCACAGTATGACCAAATTCGTTGCTATTTTTTCTAGAGGTCGTGCGCATATGCACGGTATGCCACCTGATAGGTAATAATATTAGATAATTTTCCTAATTTTCCCAACCAATTCGTCCCCACAGTTTTCCTGTAAATTAATTTTAAAGTTTCCCTACATTAATGCTGCCGGCTACCAATGGCAGCAGTATGACCATATATATCGTTGCTATTTTTTGTAGAGGTCGTGCGCATATGCACGGTATGCCACCTGATAGGTAATAATATTAGATAATTTTCCTAATTTTCCCAACCAATTCGTCCCCACAGTTTTCCAGCAAATTAATTTCAAAGTTTCCCTACATTAATGCTACCAGTGGCCACAGTATGACCAAATTCGTTGCTATTTTTCTCAGAGGTCGTGCGCATATGCACGGTATGCCATCTGATAGGTAATAATATTAGATAATTTTCCTAATTTTCCCAACCAATTCGTCCCCACAGTTTTCCTGCAAATTAATTTCAAAGTTTCCCTACATTAATGCTACCAGTGGCCACAGTATGACCAAATTCGTTGCTATTTTTTCTAGAGGTCGTGCGCGTATGCACGGTATGCCACCTGATAGGTAATAATATTAGATAATTTTCCTAATTTTCCCAACCAATTCGTCCCCACAGTTTTCCAGCAAATTAATTTCAAAGTTTCCCTACATTAATGCTACCAGTGGCCACAGTATGACCAAATTCGTTGCTATTTTTTGTAGAGGTCGTGCGCATATGCACGGTATGCCATCTGATAGGTAATAATATTAGATAATTTTCCTAATTTTCCCAACCAATTCGTCCCCACAGTTTTCCTGCAAATTAATTTTAAAGTTTCCCTACATTAATGCTGGACCAGTGGCCACAGTATGACCAAATTCGTTGCTATTTTTTCTAGAGGTCGTGCGCATATGCACGGTATGCCACCTGATAGGTAATAATATTAGATAATTTTCCTAATTTTCCCAACCAATTCGTCCCCACAGTTTTCCTGCAAATTAATTTTAAAGTTTCCCTACATTAATGCTGGACCAGTGGCCACAGTATGACCAAATTCGTTGCTATTTTTTTCTAGAGGTCGTGCGCATATGCACGGTATGCCACCTGATAGGTAATAATATTAGATAATTTTCCTAATTTTCCCAACCAATTCGTCCCCACAGTTTTCCTGCAAATTAATTTTAAAGTTTCCCTACATTAATGCTGACCAGTGGCCACAGTATGACCAAATTCGTTGCTATTTTTTCTAGAGGTCGTGCGCATATGCACGGTATGCCACCTGATAGGTAATAATATTAGATAATTTTCCTAATTTTCCCAACCAATTCGTCCCCACAGTTTTCCTGCAAATTAATTTTAAAGTTTCCCTACATTAATGCCGGCTACCAATGGGCCAGTATGACCATATTCGTTGCTATTTTTCTCAGAGGTCGTGCGCGTATGCACGGTATGCCACCTGATAGGTTATAATATTAGATAATTTTCCTAATTTTCCCAACCAATTCGTCCCCACAGTTTTCCAGCAAATTAATTTTAAAGTTTCCCTACATTAATGCTACCAGTGGCCACAGTATGACCAAATTCGTTGCTATTTTTTCTAGAGGTCGTGCGCATATGCACGGTATGCCACCTGATAGGTAATAATATTAGATAATTTTCCTAATTTTCCCAACCAATTCGTCCCCACAGTTTTCCTGTAAATTAATTTTAAAGTTTCCCTACATTAATGCTGCCGGCTACCAATGGCTGCAGTATGACCATATTCGTTGCTATTTTTCTCAGAGGTCGTGCGCGTATGCACGGTATGCCACCTGATAGGTTATAATATTAGATAATTTTCCTAATTTTCCCAACCAATTCGTCCCCACAGTTTTCCAGCAAATTAATTTCAAAGTTTCCCTACATTAATGCTACCAGTGGCCACAGTATGACCAAATTCGTTGCTATTTTTTCTAGAGGTCGTGCGCATATGCACGGTATGCCACCTGATAGGTAATAATATTAGATAATTTTCCTAATTTTCCCAACCAATTCGTCCCCACAGTTTTCCTGCAAATTAATTTTAAAGTTTCCCTACATTAATGCTGGTACCAATGGCCACAGTATGACCAAATTCGTTGCTATTTTTCTAGAGGTCGTGCGCATATGCACGGTATGCCACCTGATAGGTAATAATATTAGATAATTTTCCTAATTTTCCCAACCAATTCGTCCCCACAGTTTTCCTGCAAATTAATTTTAAAGTTTCCCTACATTAATGCTACCAGTGGCCACAGTATGACCAAATTCGTTGCTATTTTTTCTAGAGGTCGTGCGCATATGCACGGTATGCCACCTGATAGGTAATAATATTAGATAATTTTTCCTAATTTTCCCAACCAATTCGTCCCCACAGTTTTCCCATTAATGCTACCAGTGGCCACAGTATGACCAAATTCGTTGCTATTTTTCTCAGAGGTCGTGCGCATGCACGGTATGCCACCTGATAGGTAATAATATTAGATAATTTTCCTAATTTTCCCAACCAATTCGTCCCCACAGTTTTCCAGCAAATTAATTTCAAAGTTTCCCTACATTAATGCTACCAGTGGCCACAGTATGACCAAATTCGTTGCTATTTTTTCTAGAGGTCGTGCGCATATGCACGGTATGCCACCTGATAGGTAATAATATTAGATAATTTTCCTAATTTTCCCAACCAATTCGTCCCCACAGTTTTCCTGCAAATTAATTTTAAAGTTTCCCTACATTAATGCTACCAGTGGCCACAGTATGACCAAATTCGTTGCTATTTTTTCTAGAGGTCGTGCGCATATGCACGGTATGCCACCTGATAGGTAATAATATTAGATAATTTTCCTAATTTTCCCAACCAATTCGTCCCCACAGTTTTCCTGCAAATTAATTTTAAAGTTTCCCTACATTAATGCTACCAGTGGCCACAGTATGACCAAATTGTTGCTATTTTTTCTAGAGGTCGTGCGCATATGCACGGTATGCCACCTGATAGGTTATAACATTAGATAATTTTCCTAATTTTCCCAACCAATTCGTCCCCACAGTTTTCCTGCAAATTAATTTTAAAGTTTCCCTACATTAATGCTACCAGTGGCCACAGTATGACCGAATTCGTTGCTATTTTTTTAGAGGTCGTGCGCATATGCACGGTATGCCACCTGATAGGTAATAATATTAGATAATTTTCCTAATTTTCCCAACCAATTCGTCCCCACAGTTTTCCTGCAAATTAATTTTAAAGTTTCCCTACATTAATGCTGCCGGCTACCAATGGCAGCAGTATGACCATATATCGTTGCTATTTTTTGTAGAGGTCGTGCGCATATGCACGGTATGCCACCTGATAGGTAATAATATTAGATAATTTTCCTAATTTTCCCAACCAATTCGTCCCCACAGTTTTCCTGTAAATTAATTTTAAAGTTTCCCTACATTAATGCTGCCGGCTACCAATGGCTGCAGTATGACCATATTCGTTGCTATTTTTTTCAGAGGTCGTGCGCGTATGCACGGTATGCCACCTGATAGGTTATAATATTAGATAATTTTCCTAATTTTCCCAACCAATTCGTCCCCACAGTTTTCCAGCAAATTAATTTCAAAGTTTCCCTACATTAATGCTACCAGTGGCCACAGTATGACCAAATTCGTTGCTATTTTTTCTAGAGGTCGTGCGCGTATGCACGGTATGCCACCTGATAGGTAATAATATTAGATAATTTTCCTAATTTTCCCAACCAATTCGTCCCCACAGTTTTCCAGCAAATTAATTTCAAAGTTTCCCTACATTAATGCTACCAGTGGCCACAGTATGACCATATTCGTTGCTATTTTTCTCAGAGGTCGTGCGCGTATGCACGGTATGCCACCTGATAGGTTATAATATTAGATAATTTTCCTAATTTTCCCAACCAATTCGTCCCCACAGTTTTCCTGCAAATTAATTTTAAAGTTTCCCTACATTAATGCTACCAGTGGCCACAGTATGACCAAATTCGTTGCTATTTTTTCTAGAGGTCGTGCGCATATGCACGGTATGCCACCTGATAGGTAATAATATTAGATAATTTTTCCTAATTTTCCCAACCAATTCGTCCCCACAGTTTTCCCGTAAATTAATTTTAAAGTGTCCCTACCTTAATGCACAGTATGACCATATTCGTTGCTATTTTTCGTAGAGGTCGTGCGTATGCACGGTATGCCACCCTGATAATATTAGATAATTTTCCTATAATTTTCCCAACCAATTCGTCCCCACAGTTTTCCAGCAAATTAATTTTTGGACAAGCCCTACATTAATGCTACCAGTGGCCACAGTATGACCATATTCGTTGCTATTTTTCTCAGAGGTCGTGCGCGTATGCACGGTATGCCACCTGATAGGTTATAATATTAGATAATTTTCCTAATTTTCCCAACCAATTCGTCCCCACAGTTTTCCTGCAAATTAATTTCAAAGTTTCCCTACATTAATGCTACCAGTGGCCACAGTATGACCAAATTCGTTGCTATTTTTTCTAGAGGTCGTGCGATATGCACGGTATGCCACCTGATAGGTAATAATATTAGATAATTTTCCTCATTTTCCCAACCAATTCGTCCCCACAGTTTTCCTGTAAATTAATTTTAAAGTTTCCCTACATTAATGCTGCCGGCTACCAATGGCAGCAGTATGACCATATTCGTTGCTATTTTTTCAGTGCCATATGCACGGTATGCCACCTGGTATGTTATTAGATAATTTCCCTAATTTTCCCAACCAATTCGTCCCACAGTTTTCCTGTAAATTAATTTTAAAGTTTCCCTACATTAATGCTGCCGGCTACCAATGGCAGCAGTATGACCATATTCGTCTATTTTTTCTCAGAGGTCGTGCGCGTAGTATATGCCACCTGATAGGTAATAATATTAGATAATTTTCCTAATTTTCCCAACCAATTCGTCCCCACAGTTTTCCAGCAAATTAATTTCAAAGCTTCCCTACATTCATGCTACCAGTGGCCACAGTATGACCAAATTCGTTGCTATTTTTTCTAGAGGTCGTGCGCATATGCACGGTATGCCACCTGATAGGTAATAATATTAGATAATTTTCCTAATTTTCCCAACTAATTCGTCCCCACAGTTTTCCTGCAAATTAATTTCAAAGTTTCCCTACATTAATGCTACCAGTGGCCACAGTATGACCAAATTCGTTGCTATTTTTCTCAGAGGTCGTGCGCATATGCACGGTATGCCACCTGATAGGTAATAATATTAGATAATTTTCCTAATTTTCCCAACCAATTCGTCCCCACGAGGTTTTCCAGCAAATTAATTTCCAAGTTTCCCTACATTAATGCTACCAGTGGCCACAGTATGACCAAATTCGTTGCGTATTTTTCTAGAGGTCGTGCGCATATGCACGGTATGCCACCTGATAGGTAATAATATTGATAATTTTCCTAATTTTCCCAACCAATTCGTCCCCACAGTTTTCCTGCAAATTAATTTTGCTTCCTACATTAATGCTACCAGTGGCCAGGTATGACCGAATCGTTGCTATTTTTTCAGAGGTCGCGCATATAGCACGGTATGCCA